>JAWLRI010000203.1:357209-393809 GCA_034781795.1 Crypturellus tataupa | reverse complement strand
CCCCCCCCCCCCCCCCCCCCCAGCTCGGGGACTGGACCACATTGCAGAGAACATTCTGTCCTACTTGGATGCGAAGTCGCTGTGTGCTGCTGAGCTCGTGTGCAAGGAGTGGTACCGGGTGACGTCGGACGGCATGCTGTGGAAGAAGCTCATCGAGAGGATGGTCAGGACGGACTCCCTGTGGAGGGGGTTGTCAGAGAGGAGAGGATGGTGAGGTTCCCTTCTGTGTGTTTCAGACCGTGTTTGAAATGAATCACTTAGCACCCCAGAACTTCTTTTTTGTTGCACAGTTGCTTACAGCAAAATTCTGGGGTTGGGGAGAAAGGGCTTTGTGTAACTCTGCAGGCAGTCTGGGGGCTTTTTCCTTACCTTGCTCATCTGATCATGCTCTTACCCACTGTGACAAGTGAGATATATAGAGTGAGATTTTTACGCCCAGCTGTCATTCGGTTCAAATTAAGAAGCTGTGTACGCCCCAGGGGAACACTAAACTTGTCAGCAGTTCAGAGGAGCTTTTTTAGGGGTGGCAGTGGGGCAGCGTGTACTATGAATTAGTTGTTTCCTGATAGACCTGTTTGTTTTCCTCAGCAGATTTTCACTATTAGATATCTGTTTAATTTTCAAACTGGAAGCTGAGGGTAGGTACCACGGAGAATAGGGGACTTTAGAAATGCAGATAGATTAGTTAATAATCATCTGGAATAGCCTTACTAGAGTGTGGGTCTCACTCAAGTTTGAAGCTGCTCTGTTAACATTTCATTAGAACTTTCCCTCTCAGGGGTACTTCCCTTAATACATAATTTTCTTTTCCAAGGGTGTCCCTAGGATGTTGGCAGAAAGGAAGCTGGGTATGAATATTTCATAAACAAGATAAAAGTGACAGCTCAGGCATTTTGGTTGCTATTAAAAAGAAAAAGCTACAGAGTTGCAAACAAAGACTTGTGTTTCACGGTTAATTTTGTTAGGCTGTTTGTCTCGGGAAGTGAAGGCAACTAAATCACAATTATGAAATGTCCTTCAAAAATAAGTACTCTGTTATCTCCTTCCAGGAGCCTAATATGTATAAAATGAGTAAAGAACCACAACCCTGTTAACTTTTACATCCCCTTTAGTGCTTTGGTCTCTTTTGGACTTTTGCTCTGTATTGTTGAAAGTCTGTAAGTCTGAAGAGAGAATAGGTAGTCTCTCCTGTTACCCAAAGGCAGAGCAAGCTTCTTCTAATCATCCCAGATGTTTGTCCAACACATTTTTAAAAAACCTTCACTGATGGAGATTCCCCATTCCTTCCTTGGTCAAGCAATTCCATTGCTTCACTATCTTTACTGTTAGAAAGACTTTCCTAAAATCTAGACTCAGTCTTTAATACTGCAGTTCAGCCAATTTTATTTGCCTTGCACAGACATGGAGGGCAGGTTTTTACTCTCTTTTTTGCAGCAGTCTTTCACAAGTTTGACAGTAATCATGTTTCCTATGTACTGGATGCACTAAGCAGCCCTAGTCCTGTCCTTTGTTGTTTTCTTGTCCTTCATGGCTTACTTGGGTTAAACCTGCAAACCCACCATTAGCCAACTCCACTTATGGAGGATGATGTCCCAGCTGGACTTATTGCGTTTTTCATATCATGTGGAGGACACTCCTGTTTATGTTCAGCAGTAGAAATGTACTTTTTTTAGTGGTGGTATAATAGTGTTATATAGTCCTTTCAACAGGCTTTTTTATTGCAGCTATACTTGGCCAGTGCTCATCATCTTGCATGTTTATGTTATTACTATGTCCTGAACTTTGCTTTTATCTTACTGAATTGGATTCTGTTTATTTCTTAGTATTTCTCTGTCTTTATTTCTTAATATTTCTCCATCTTATCAGAAGCATTGAGAGTATAATCTAACCCTCCAAAATGCTTGTAGCATCTCCCTGTTTTAGTATCATTGGCCGTGTAATAAATGTGGCGCCTGTTCCATTCTTGTCATTAAGGAAAATGTTCTGGAACAGCAGGTTTCAGAGAGATCCCCTGCAAGAACCAGCTGCCTTCCTGTTTGGCAGTGCACCATTAGTAACCTATTCTGTGTGGGCACCCTTGAGCACTTCCACCAAGACTGCATCTCTTTTTCATTTTTTATTAAAAGAACTACATTTGTCTTTCTCCTGTTCTCTGGAACTTCATCCGTTCTCTGTGGCGCATCCGAGATAATATGTAATAGCATTGAGGTTGCTCCCTCCAAATTTTAGAAATAACATTAATACTCCATGCTAGTCTTATAGACACATGCTATTTCTAAAAAACAGTTAGAAAATCCTGCTTCTCATCTCAAAGGGCAATTGTAACCTGTTACTGCACCTCTTCTCTGGGCTTATGCTGCATCCTGGAGGTTGTTCTGATACAAGTGGAGTGAGTTGTGCAGTCTCTTTCAGATTGCCCTCTGGTTACCTCTAGAAGATATAACTGCAAGAATGGCAGAGTGGATAAGAGAGGCAGACAAGAAATATATAGTGTAATTGCATCTCTGCCATACAGAGCTTTATAGCTTGTAATCAGCTCTATGAATGGCACAAGGAAGTGGCTAGGTGGACAGTTCAGAGTGATAGATGACTGGTGTTATTTGCTTACAACTTCTCACTTAGCTCGGCACACGGGCTGCCTGATTTCAGCATTAGCAGTTTGTGGTTTACAGCAGAAACCACCCAGTTCTCCAACACAGCAGCCTTCCCTGACAGCTAGTCGGGGAGCAGAAAGGTTACACAGATTTAGAGAAGAACAAAAACAGAAGCCCAAAATCCAGGATTTATTATGTCCATCTGAATAGTAGATTATGTTGGCCTGGCATCAGAAATTGCAAACAATAGTTTCTTTTATCAGAGGGGTGCTGTGGAAATTCCAGTAATCCCTTAGCTGTACATGCAGCAAGGCACAGCTTGTAGGTAGAGACAAGACCTTCCTTTAAGTCAGATGGTATAGTTGGAAACAATAGTCAGGTTTTCAGGCAGATAGGGTCATATAGAGGGTGTCCTAGACCTATCCCAGATCATCCAGAATGTGCACTGCTTATTCTGCATATCTCCAAAATATTTTCAGTTTCCTTGGGGCAATAATTTTAATTCTCTTGCATGCACTTCCAGACTGCTGCTTCACAGCAGAGGACAGTGAATAAAAGTCCATCTACAGGATGGTTTGTTTGCATCCACCTGCCACTTCCTCTCATATTTTTGTCCACATGTGAGTGACTGCTGATCACTGTATTTTAAAACAGATGATTTTTCTGTCCAAAGTGGAAAGCAGCTCTCTCTCAAATTGTACCCTAAATAGTTTTTTTTTAAGAAGTTTCAAAGTGCTTTTCTTGAGCATTTATTTTGTTTGGTCAGTATTATATATTATTTACTTACTTTGGATCATGGTTGTGCTTTTTCTAATGCAAATTTTACACACAGTACAGGAGGGCAGCTCACACAGAGCCTCTCAAATGAGTTTCAAGTTGTACTGCGTGGAAAGGACAAGAAAGAAATGCATGAGGAAGTATTGAACAATTAATTATAGCATAATGGTGAAAGGGAGGCAGAAGCGGGACGCTGGCCCAGTGTAAACTCTGTGCCTCTGATGCCAGGATTGCACTCAGAGGCATTTGTGCCTCTCTCCATTTTGTGAGGCATGTTGCCAGGCAGAACAGCAGTTAGTACGCCCATGGTGGGGTTTACTAGCTTCCACACCGTGTTTGGTGGCTTCTTAACTTCAGGATGAGGAATTAAAGTTTTTTACACAGCAGGTAGTGATTGCTGTTTGCGGATTTTTTTCATAGCAAAAATCTAGCTTGGGATATGAGTATTCCAAATCAGTATTGAAATGAGGAAGACATCACAGATGAGGAGCTGCTTACCAAAATCTAGTAGTACCATAAAATGACCATGTACCAAAGCTGATGCTGCTTCTGCTAGTACAGTTCAAGGTTGACCTTGAATGTGTACTGATTTTGAGTGTTCTCTGGTTTCTTTCATTTCCTTTGCTGATTTTCTTTTCAAGGTGACATATGATAAGTGTATGTGTGTTGTGGACATGAGCCATTCTCACGTCCTTTTGAGTTAAAGGAGCTAATGTCCAAAACAGATAATATATTTCCCTTCTCTGAGTGATTAGCAACAGCTTTCTCATGAATGTATCAGTGTCCGAATGAAACGCAGATATGTTGCAGGGCAAACAGAACAAGGATGTCTTATGGAGTAAATTAAGTGTGAATATGAATCTGTCTGTGCTTTTCAACAGTTGTTATCCATTTATAAAATGTCAGGAAGTCCTTTCTCCCAAACACCGAAACAGATTTGTGTTCAGTGGGACTTCTTTGTCTTCTAGGGGACAATACCTATTTAAAAATAAGCCTCCTGATGGAACTGCACCACCCAACTCCTTCTACAGAGCACTTTACCCCAAAATTATACAGGACATAGAGGTAAGAATCATCTGTATTTTTTTTTAAGTCTTCCTGACTTATTCAGCAGGCTGAAGTTTTGGAATTGGTTTTATTAAATATGACATGTTTGTGTTTGTCCGGAGTTTGTAAATCTGGGATACTTACATGAGATCCTAGGGCTTCGTCACTCTGAAGATCACCTGGTGCAAGCCCCAGCTCAGCAGTGTCAGCAGTCACTACAACAGGTGTCTTGGGGGTCACAACAACATCGCCCCATCTTGGGGCGAATTTTGCTTTACTGAGTGCAACTGGGATCTAATAGGATACTATAGGATATCAGGATCTGAGCCAGGGAGAAAGTGCATTGCTAAAGATTGTGATCCTTTGCAAGACTTCAAGACTCAGGGAAACAGGAAACAAGTGGGCAGGAAGCAAGTGGGCAGTGTTGCCTTGTAGAGTAGTGAGCAAAATGGTGTGTTCTGGTAGTTGCCTAATGGCAAAAGAGGGGCTCAGCTTGGCTAAAGATCAGCTGAGGCTCTCCAGTCATTTAATCATTGAATGACAGAGACTTGGGGACAGAAAAAGCTTTTTAGTTCATTTGTACCTCACCATTCCAGACAATGCAGAAGAGTTGAGCAGAAAAAAAGCGTTTTTCCAGACCTTTGTCTGTCTAATTGATTTTACCAAGTTTGTTGCTTCTTCTGGAACATTATGTCACCATATGAGCTTACCTTCAGGAGAACATGCTTTCTCAAACAAAAATACTGAGGAAGACAGTTTCATGCTTTATTTTTATTTCTCTTTTTTTTCTCCTATGTCTCCCCAAGACAATAGAGTCAAACTGGCGATGTGGAAGGCACAGTTTACAGAGAATCCACTGCCGAAGTGAGACAAGCAAAGGAGTTTACTGTTTACAATATGATGATCAAAAGATAGTAAGTGGCCTACGAGACAACACTATCAAGGTGAGAATTTTTCAGAATGCCATACCCAATAACATATAGTGCTTACTTCCTAAATAATAGTGTCCTAATTCAGTGACACCTGCCAAGACTCTGGTTAAATGGTTCCGTATGCCAAGAGTGATTTCTTCCATCTATGTAACTTCCCTTTTCCTTCTGCCATCCCACGCCTGGGCAGCACGTGTGCCTGTTGTGTGTGGCAAGAGAGCTTACCAAGCAGGTTGTGCTACCAGAGTTTCTGTCCATCTGTAATTATAGGCTATGTAATTACTGTTCCCTGATGAGAATGGTAAAACCAATGTTCATAATAAAGGCAGAAGTATCAAAGTTGTTAATCTGTTGCGCTAAAGAGCCTGTGGAAGACTACAAAGACTGGCCCATGCCACTAAAGAAGTTCTAACTGCAATATAGATGGTGGATTGTAATAAAAAAAAAAAAGAACAATGAGACCAGTAAGTACTTATTATGCAATGAAAACCTTACTTAGCAACTGGTTTTCAATGTTTGCCATCCTAGATCTGGGATAAGAATACATTGGAATGCAAGCGAATTCTCACCGGACACACGGGTTCTGTTCTGTGCCTCCAGTATGATGAACGGGTGATCATTACTGGATCTTCAGACTCAACTGTCAGGTGTGTGCCCTTCAGTCTGAGCTTTCTGTTTGACTCTCTGAGCTCGGCCTTGTTAGATGCTGAAATGATCATCTCTACCTACATGCTGTTCAGTCAATTCCATGAAGTAGATCAGCACATTTGTTGAGGAGCAAGTGTTCTTGTTTATCAGATGTCCACACAAGTGGCTGTCCAGGAGAAATGAGAACTTAAAGGTCAGTCAAGCTCAAGGTGATTTAGGAAGACTATTTCATTTTGCATGTTTGGAACCTCCCTAAGAATATTTTTAAATTTTCCCTGAGGATAACTTTTAAAAATGAGTTGAATTTCGGAAAACAAATTTGAAGATTTAGTTACCTATTTTGCCTTAATTTTAACCAAGGATGGGTGAATAGATCTCCTGTGGGTTTAAATTCAGTTTCAGCATGATTTGTCTTCCTATTCAGTCTTTCTAACCTTTTCCTTAAGGGTCTGGTAAACGATTGGACACCTCAAATCAAGACTTGAGGTACTTGCTTTCACTTTGCAGATATGAAGTTCATTAGACATATGAACTTCCGGGGATTCTAATATCTGCAATGTATATATAGCTACATTTGAATTAGTGAGTTGCAGTATGAACCTGGAGATGAGAAAGCAAATGCTTCTTCCCCATGCTGTTATGTATCCTCTTCTAGTCAGGGTACAAAAAACACCCATGCAGAGAAGTTAGAGACAACAAAAGACTGTGTCAATTGGCCTCTTCTGAAGCTCTTAGCACGTGTTCCCATGGCTGCAGGCTTCCCACTGTGCTTGTATGGAAGCCTGCTGTTAGGTTAGTGACCATTAAATTCAGTCACTTACATGTGATGGGTGCAGTCTTGTGGTGCTAATTCCTGTAATTAGTAGGAATCCAGAATTTAGGCAACACCACCTATCTGGAGAATAAGCCCTACATTAGTCAGTATGGAGACAGTGTGGGACACTGTGCTAAACACAGATTGCAAAAGGAGAGGCCACTCTCTGTAACAAGCACTATCATTTTCCATACAGACCAGGCAGGCCAAATTGCAGACTGGCCACTTGCCCAGAAATACTTTGTTTCCTACTGTATCTATAAATGTTTGCGCAGACTCCAAAGGCACACGGGATGCATCACTTTTATCCTTGGGTCTCTTCAAGAAAAGGGACTTTATCCGATAGACAGTACAGATGGGTTCTTAATGCTTCCCAGATCTCAGGGATGCACTTATCCAGAGAAGTCAGTAGGTCTTGATCTTCTGTTCAGTTTGGCAACCCTGTCTACAAATTGCTTGTATGCTAATAGCTCGAGTCATTAGTCTGTGGTCTTTTTTTCCTTCCCTTTCTGTAATTGGCAGCATACTTTTCTTTCATTTGAAGAACAGAAGTTTCAACATCTCTGCATTAGACAGTAATACTTTAGAAAGCTTTTTCACATCTTACCTTTTCTCACTGTTTAGCTTACTAGCAGAGGAAGGCTTCCACAATGTCTGTTATGTCTGGTGATACAGCTTTTTCTGCTCCCACTGTAGGTGGAATACTGTTGTGATAACACCAAAAGAAATCTCTTTATGGAGGGTTAAAAAATTTGCAAACAGACATCCAAAAAGAACATTTTTAAAGGCTTAAAATCTCCATTTCAGGTCACATAAATTCTATATTGAGCTCCACTGTAATTTTTTTTTTTTTTTCATCTTAAGTTATTTTCATTTGAAACAGTTCATTCCAATAATCCTGATTTGGCATAAAACCTCTTTCTTAATTTGGATATTCAGTACCTTCCTAAAATGTAGTTATGTACCTGATGTGTTGCTGAGTGGATTCACTGTGCAATTTTGGGCAGTTGCTAATATTTGTCAGAGAAGTATTATCTTATCCTCTGCCTCTGTATAAATTATCCTCTGTGTTGATAGTCCTGTGAGAGAGGTCAAAAGTCTAAATCTGTTCATGAACTTACCTCTTACCAGGTCATGTTTAAGTGCTCCTAGACTGGAAATGGAGTATGTGTTAGGCTTAGATAATGAGGAACTTCCCTCATTATCAGTCTCCAGGTCTGTCAATCTCATACCTTTCTTCAGCACTAAATTCTCTTAATTAGAGAGTGCTTTTCCTGGCTGAGTTGTTTTTATGGTGTTAACTGCATTGCAGAGTTTTTGGCTGCTGCACTGTCTCAACATAACCATAATCAACAGGTTTATATTAATACATCTTCTAATGAAATATTTAGCTGATTTAGATATAACGAGTTTTTTGCTTCTCTAATATTGCTAGAGAGTTGATTACCTCCCTGAGCCCCTCTCTCTGCAGCAAGTCTACTGTCCAATTTTTAATCCCTTTCCCCTCTGTTTTGATGCGTAAAACTGCAGGGTGTGGGATGTGAACGCGGGCGAGATGCTGAACACACTGATTCACCACTGCGAAGCGGTGCTGCACCTCCGCTTTAACAACGGCATGATGGTGACATGTTCCAAAGACCGCTCCATTGCCGTGTGGGACATGGCTTCACCCACAGATATCACCCTGAGGAGGGTGCTAGTAGGGCACCGAGCTGCTGTCAACGTAGTGGACTTTGATGACAAGTACATTGTATCAGCATCAGGCGACAGAACTATAAAGGTGAGATGTTTCAGAGGCTTTTTTATTTACAGCATTGGGAATTTAATAACCAAGAACAATGACCAGATAGGGAAGACAGACTTTGGCTGTTATTACACAGACCTTTCTTTAAAAGTAGTGTCATTCCTGCTGCTCATTTCCACTCATTCCTCCTCTGTCGAGCTCCTGTAGCTTGTTTAGAAAGCTGTGTGGCACAGCCGATACAGGTACCAATGCAGTTGAAAAAGGACTGGTATTTTTTCTGTATTCTTTTTCAACCTGACTAGTTCTATAATTTGTTTCAGCATCAGTCATGCAAACAATTGTTAAAGAACAGCATGAGGGGCAAAAGCAAAGGTGAGTGGATAGGAATCACTTAGATGTTACTTCTGGAATCCTAATCTGTAGCATTAAAACTCAGAGAGAGTGTTAAAACCTAATTCTGGAAGCTCTAAATGATAACAAATGGCCAAAGCCTTCTATGTACAGCGACCCAGGCTGCCTACAGCAGCAGGCTGTAGTCACAAGTTATTGAAAGAGTAATTTTCCCAATCTTAATGATAGCATTTCCAATTACAAAAATTTTGAGTGCACCTATACATCTTCCAGATAACAGCTTTTGTTAGTCTCTTCTTAATAATTTTACCTCTGTCTTTTCCCTCACCCGTCTCCTGTCACAGGTATGGAACACGAGTACCTGCGAATTTGTGCGCACCCTAAATGGGCACAAACGAGGCATCGCGTGTCTGCAGTACAGAGACAGGCTAGTAGTGAGCGGCTCCTCGGATAATACTATCAGGTGAGAGACACACACAGTTCTGTGCCAGCACGTTGTGCCTGCTTCCCTGGGACATGCCAAGGTTGGGGAACTGCAGTGCTCTGTACCCTTGTCGTTTTTGAAATATGCTTCTTTTGGTGTAGAACATTGGGAGCTACTGGGCAGAGATATTAGAAGCCTTTTTTACAGTGTTGTCTTCTACCCTCTGTATCTCAGGAGGCTCATACTAATCAGCGAGCTGCATTGCTCTGACAATTCTGGTGTATGAAAGAGCTGGCAAGTACCGCTTTATGTGATGTCCTCTTGTGATATTTTAATTGGGCTATGTGTCTAGTTAAAGGGGTCAGATTTGCAGTAAGAGGCATTTAATCCTCTGCAGAAATCCTCCTGGGCTCTCGCCAAACTCCTCATGGTACTTGGCACCTGGTAAAGTTTGGAACAGCTGGTTTAGAGCATGAAGTTTAGTTTGCTCCCTTTTGCGCTTCTCCAGCTGCCCTGGTTGCAATCTGAGATTTAACTCCCTCTAATATGAGCCAGGATTTCTCCCTACAACCTGCAGCTGCTCCCACTCTCCCACTGTCACCTTTGTAGGGGCAAACTCAAATAATAATGTGAGTGACCTAGGGAAATGGCTTCATCATGCGATCAGGAAGAGGAACAGCCTCCCTTTTAGTCTTTGCCATTGATTCAAAGAGCTCTGTGTCTTCTGATAAAGCTTGAAAGCTGGACAACCTAAGCAGAAAAGCTTCACTTTCCATGTTGAAAATCATTTTTTACTCGGTGAAAATTATTCATCCTGCTGTTTGCCTGTGCTCTTTGTGCTCCAACAGGCTGCCTCTCCCTGCTTTGGATTCTGTAAAAAAATTATAGTCCTTTAGATATCGCTAGGTTATTGTACCAGATTTTACTGTATGGCTGTCTGAGATCATGGCTGAGGAAGAAAAACAGATGGTCTGAGAGAGCTGGGACTTTCCTCTCTTAAATGGGGAGAATAAGTGTTAAGGCATTTTACAAGAATAACGCAACTTATTATGAGAACTCCTGTACTTCAAATACTAAAAATACTGCTCTGCAATTTGGTCCCAGAATTAGAGTAATAAATAGTTAAATATTGCAGCTCCTCGGGAAGATTTTAAAATATGGCTTGTAATATGAATAAAAATAAATGTCAATATAGTAATAACACTAAAGAGGAATGTGATTACTTTTATGCTTACACTGGACAAAATCCCTAGTTGACAGATAAATTGTGCTAGAATTTCAGGAATGTTGGCAGTGAATCTTAATGGACGTCAAATTTCACAGCTTTGTGGGCAAGGCACAAGGCTTACCTGCTCACTTACTTTTCTTTCAACCATTAGCAGAGGGCAAATGTCAGTGGAAGGGTATTTAAAATGGGGCAGATTGTAATTCCTCTTCCTGGGTGGCGTGGTGTTCTGTGTATTTGATTTTAATCTACTGTAGAATACCAGGTGCTGTGTTTTGACCTTAATAGAGGTTGCAGACTGATATGGAATTTGAAATTTGTCATTCTTCAGTTGCAGGGAAACTCTTTTTCCAAAAGGAAATGGAACTCTGTGATTTCCTGTTCTGTACCTGGAAATCCAAGGAGTGTTAGACATAGCTAGGAAATTAAAATCATTTTTATTGAGAGAGGCTCCATAAAAGGACATTTATCTGTAGATAGACATCACTGTAATATTGCTGATTTCCATCAAGTAAAAACTGACCCATGTAGTTTAATCAAGTTACTTAAATCCAACCATTTCAGTATCCTGGCCTCTAGAGGCAAAATTTTTAATTACTAAGGACAAGACCATCTCTCTGTAAGAAGGAAAAAAAAAAGAATTTTAGAGCATAAAAATCAAGAGAGTTAGACTTCATCATCCATTGTGGGTTCGTTTACAAATGAGAGGTTGATTTGTGTGGTAATCATCCTTGAGTGTGTGTACATGTGGGGTATCCGGTGCTGGACTCTAGCCAGCAGCTTTTGCTCTAGGTGATGGGCATTTGGCCTTACCTGCGACTTCCAGCTCGGACAGGACTTCAGGAGAATGAAAGGGAGGGATTATTGCAGGCTTCCTATATTTCTATATTTCCAGGTATTTTCCCAAAGCTATAGGAAGGAAGAATTTTTAGCATCCTTGCCTGCATGTGCTTTGTTGTGATTTTTTTAGTTAGTTACTTCTTAAGCCTAAGAATAGTTCTCTTATTATTTAGTTCTCTTACTATTTAAAGAAGTAGTAATTTGAGGAGATTATCAAATCTGGTTTGCCTTTGGCAGCCAAATCTGCTAGGCATCATGGAGCTGAAGATTTGGGATATGCTGTACTTGAGTTTTCATTATCCCTTTTGTGCAGAGGCCCATTCCCCACATGGCTAGGATGTGATCATCTTTTCTAATCCCAATTGGATTCAGGTAGAAACTCAGACTGGTGATACAGACCTGAATTATCTCAGCCTTCCTGAATGCAGCCTTCCAAAGCTGCTGGCAGACTCAGGATTGATGGCAAGAAATGGAAACACATGGCACGAAAGTTCCTGGCACACGATTGTGCTTTGAACCTTTCTGCACCAGTTCATTTCTGGCATTATCCATCCTGTTGACAATCCTTGGGACACTTACTGCTATCTGACCAGGTGGAGTGCCTTTGGCTGACCTTTGCCACAGAGCTGCTTGCTCTGACCTTGACTGGGGTACTGTTGCTGATGTGAAAACTATTGGGATCTTCAGATTCATGAAAGATCAACTTGTGATTGAGGAATCATCTGCTTGGCCTTAAGAGTAGGGATAGACAAATGTTTTCTGCACTCTACAGTCAAGGAGATCTGTTCATTCCTCTGTGGTCCAGAGGAAGAGCAGCTTGTTTTGGCAGGATTGTAGAAATCATTATCTATTAGCCCTGAGTACACACTCATTGGATCCAGATTATTCCCTGGAGGGATCTCGGGGATAAATATATGGGGACAATTTCTCTCTCTGTCAAGGAAAAGTGACCCGCTCCCTGAGCAGCTGTGCTGTTTTGAGATGAGTCACCCAGAGAGATTCCATGAACCTCTTGTCTTCCTCAGTACTGTGAACTTCATGTCAGTATGAGCTCTAATTTAGTAAACATTTAAGAGCTTTTGTGACTGCTCTCTTTCAGCCGTGTGTCATAGGGTCACAATAGATCCTGCTGTTAAAAGATTACTGTTTGTCATGAACAGAGCACATATCATCCAGAAGTGAAATACATACTGATGATACATGTCAAAGACCTTCAGTTCTTAGAGGCAAATAATCCCTCTTTATCCATGATAATTGAGAGTTACGTCAAGAAACTGGCAAAAGTATGGAAAGCAAATCAACTTACTTCATAACTGTTTCAAGCATTTCTTAAAGATTTGTCAGTGTAGTGTGTAAGTGTAAAAATTGATGTATTCTAATTTATTATCCATGAAGTCCAAAACTCTGAGTTATTTACGTTTGAGAGAATAACACATAGTTGGCACTCTTCCTGGAATGCTATGTCCAGTTTTTGGTGCCAGAATTTTTTAAGGCTGTTGGAGTATTAGTTCAGCAGAGAGACACAGAAATTATCTGAGAGCAGGAAGAGAATGCATTACAAAATAAGAAATTTAGAATGCCTTCATTTTTGCTTCCACATAAGGTATCTTGATTACAGAGTAAACAGACCTTCAGCGGAAGAAATTGGTGGATAAAAAAAAGGCTTGTAATTCTTGTTCCTGTCACTACTTTATTGATGTCTAAATTTGTCTGACATTAGCTTCTAAATCAGAAATAGGCGAGTAGGGGTACAAAGATTGTTGTATACCCTGTGAAGGCAATTTACCTACTGCAGCAAGATGCCAAGAGGATTGGTAAGTCTCCCTCTCCTACTATCTTCTAGTCAAGGCAGGATATTTTTATGAAAAATGGACTTCAGTAAAACAAAGTTATGAGGCTCACTACAATGATAACTGAGAGATATCCTATAGCTTGTGTTACTAGATCAGTAGATACTAGACCCCTCTGGTTTTAAAATACTTGGATCTCTGAATCATTTCCCATGTGGTACTATAACATAAAAGGGTCATGTTGAAAATGCATGCATCCAGTTTAACTGCAGGAAGAGGAATGATGAATGTCTTTTGTTGTTGTTGTTGCTTCATCATAAACGTTATTTTCAAGTTTCCATTAAGTAGAGAAAGGCCAAAATTTTCCTTGCAATGATCAGATGTTCAAAACTTTTCAGTACTTCTTCCTGATCTCTTCCAGGCTGTGGGATATCGAGTGTGGGGCATGTTTACGAGTACTGGAAGGCCACGAAGAGTTGGTGAGATGCATACGCTTTGATAACAAGAGGATAGTCAGCGGCGCGTATGATGGGTGAGGCTGTCAGTGCAGTCTGGATACCTTGAATCCTCCTGTCTCTTTTGTCTCTCACATCCTGCTTTGCTAACCATTACTTATAAAGACCTTGACAGTCATATCGAGAGAGCCTTTTCACGGCCAGTAAATAAGAAACATGCTGCAAAGTACACTTTTTTTCTTCCTTTGAAATAATTCCATGTGCTTTAATATATGTAGACCAATTCCTTAGCTTGTAAGAATATCTGAGACTCCATCTGAATCGTCTTCCATTTGAACCACTGCCAAGAACAACCTGTAGTTCTCTCCCTGATAATGTTTTTTTGTTTGTTTGTTTTGTGATGGATCAGAAATCTGTCCATAAACAAAAATGAAACTGCTTTTTTACAGATGCAGTACATCTTTTTAGCATCACTTAGTTGCCCTGTGAGCATGTTTGCCTGTATCACTTTTTTCCCATAGCTGGACATGAGGTCATGGTTAAGCTGTTCATGGTTTACTAACAACAAGTCTCATACAGCAGTTTCATAATTTTTGCTCTCTCTTGCCCTTTTGTGTTTTGCCTTTACAGTTTACCAATGTTTGATGCCTTTCTTAATATGCTTCCAAGAAGACTTGATGTCCATCTCCCTGTAGGCCTCAGCAGAGCTCTGTGTAGCTGAGTTTCTTAGCTATATTCCAAACCTCTGAGACTTTGTTTGCAGTGCAGGTAGTAATGTGTGGAATGTGGAAGAAGGGAATATTCCTTTTGAAATGTTCAGCACTTGCTGATTCAGGGTAGGAAGTGTCTGAAATTTTTCATTAAAACCACCTGCAATTGCTACTGGAAACAAATTGTTCTTAACCTATTATCAGTCCTTCTCTTTTCCAGAGAAATGGCAAAGAGGGGGTGAGTTCCTGTTGGGAGAGTCAGATAAGAGCAAAGGTTGACACACAGGACTGTTTTCTAAAAAATATGGAGCACCTTCATTACACAAATCCTGACATTCTTTCTCAAATATGATTATGTCTATTTTTGCAAATTAGGTGTCTGTGCTAGCCCTTCTAAATGTTTCTGTGTTAGTTATTGTCATCTGTTTTTATATGTTTTACTTTATTTTAATTACACATTTTTTCTGCTATTAAGCTCTGTGAACTTTATGAAGAGGAAAAGCTAGAATCAGGTCTCAAGAGAAGAAAGATTTCTGTAGTTTTCCCTGAACTGGTGTTTTAGCTAAGCCATGCTAACAGTTAATTTTTTTTTTCACAGTAAACACTTGCTCGCTTTAACAGAGCTGTGGTGTTTGTCTATTTTTTCGCTACTAGGAAAATTAAAGTGTGGGATCTGGTGGCTGCTTTGGACCCCCGAGCTCCAGCAGGGACCCTCTGCCTGCGAACTCTTGTGGTAAGAGTTTTTGGTAGGGATAGTGGAGAGAGTAGCAAAGCATCCTTGATCAGGACTGCAAGACCTAGAAAACAAGGTCCTGAGAAAACTGCAGGTTTACTCATGGGAGAGCTTGAAAGACCTGTCCAACATAGGCAGTCATAGACTGTTGCTTCAGAGGGTCAGTTCTCCTCTGCACAGTCATGTCACCACTGCAGTACTTTGCATCAGAGCAGCACTGAGGACAATCTTCAAGTAGATATATTAGTTTTTAGTAGCATGAGGCATAATGTACGTGCTTGCATGTGGGTAGAAGGGGCAGTTAAATCTTTTTATTCCTCTTTTGGGTAGAGGGGGTTTTGCTTCTTTGGTAATCCAACTTTTTTTTTTTAAAACTTTTCAGGGTAATTAAAAATTAGAAGCTGTGGAGGTTTCTTTCACTTTTGAAGTTTTGTTCCCTGGTTTTAAGTTCATAACTAAATCCATTATGAGACTTGTCCTTCTTGGAATCCATGTGCCAACAGGTTTTCCTTTGCCTGTGTGTGCATCTAATGATGTAGTCCATGTTCTCTGAGTTGTTGACATGAAGTTTCCCCGAGAAAGCTAGTACATGCCAAATTTTGGAGGAACAAGAGCAAAAGCAACCTTGAAATTGCTTTTTAGTGTCTTTTGGTGCTAAAGGAAAGAGAGACTAATGGCTGGAAGGAACAAAGAGTGAAACTGCCTCCTCCTTAGACAGTGACTGCACTGGCATTGCTCTCATACTGTCTGTTGTTGTTTAGTGCAAGTCTATTGAAGGTGACAAAAATGTCAGTGTGTGAGTGATAACATCATTCACAGCTGTGTTTAGCAGTGGATTCTTGATGGGTTTAGGATGAAGCAGGAAGGTTGTGAGAAAAACTCCAATGCAGCTAAGGCCATGGGACAGTTCTTAGAAGCGTCTCTGTATCCCATTCATGCTTAAAATTTGGACTGCTGTTGTCCTGACAATACTCGCCCTGGGGATAAATGGCCATTTTAGTCCAGTACCAAATTCACAAGGGAAAAGCAGTACTGAAGCTCTTGTTTTTAGAAAATAAATGTGTGGGCTGTGGTGGGGTCAGCATACATTAAACCTGTTCCTGCTATGGCATGTGACTGATGCCTTTGCTGTAAACCAGCAGCATGCTGAGACTGCTGGATTCTCTAAACATGTGATTACCTCTCATCAGTCGAGCTGCTCTAGGTGACCTGCGCACTCGTCGACCACCTGAATTGCCACTGCTGCTATAAATCCACTAATGTGTTTTACTTCGCATTTGGCACAGGCTGTGAAGGTTTAGAGTGACTCAGCTGACAGGCAGTAGCTCATTAGGCCACGCTGACTCTTTTTCAATCTTGTGTTTGGACCATAAGCTTCAGAATAAGAGTCTGTGAGTGCCTTGGATGCCTGCAGGTACTATGCTGGAAAACATTCCTGTTAGCCAAACAGAACTGCAAATAGTTTTGTGGCTGATATCCAAGAAAAGCTTTTGTCATTGGCCACTCATTTGCAAACTGTGGCACAACTCTGTGCCCACGAATACATATCGTGAGAGTCTAGGACTTCAGCATGCTATTAGTTCCTGCTCCACTCTGAGACAAATGTGTGCCTAGTAACCTGTAGAGTTAATTTAACTATTGTGATTTCCTCTGCATTTTCCAGCAGTGGACAACCCAAGTGCCCCAACTAATTATATTATAAATCAGAAGCAGTGGGATGGAAACGCTGCAGGAATCTCAACACATAGATACTCATAAATCCCTGTTTGATAGCAGTGGAGGGGGACAAAAGAGGAGGGGCAGAGGAGGCTGTTGTGGTACTTTTAGGGCTTTTCATGTTTGTGACAACAGGGTGTCCTTATACCCGCATGCCCATGTATTTTTTTTTCTTTTTTTTCCTCTGTACTCTTGGCCTCCAAAATTAAACCTGGCCGCACAATGAACATCGTGAGTCTCCTGCTGCTCGTGTTCAATTTTCAAACAGTAGGAGGAAAGTGCGCAGATAACGAATGCTCCCTGCATGCCAGGTCCTTTCTGGTTTTGTCTTCTGTTAGATGAAAGAGCAGTATATGAGTCTGACAGCAGCTTTCCAGGCTCAGAATAAGCGCACAGCACAGCTTTGCTTATCAGCTAAAGAGCCCAGGTCCTTGCAGCCTGTACTTGTGATGTGCAGCCTGCTTATTGCCCCTGCCACGGCAGCAGCAAAGGGCAGATGCGATGTGGAGCTTTTATGGCAGCTTTCATTAGCCTGCAGTGACTGGGGAAAAAAGAAGGGTTTTCAAAACAGGTTTTAGACATGCCCGTCTCTCTTCGTGCTGTGAACAGGCCCTCGGAGGACCTCGGAGGCTGTTGTAGGGATATTTTTTAGTGGGGCCTTTTTTATACCACTGATAAATCATAGAAACTGGAACAAGAGATCCCTTTGGAATAGGTGGGCTGTTAGAAAACTATAAAGTATTTTTAAGATAAATTCAGATTGTTTGGTTAGAAGATAAGGAAGGTTCCAGTGATTGAATTATTTTTTTTTAATTTATCTTGGAAATAGAATCTGACTTTAGTGTGTGTATTTTCAGTTAATTTGAGGATTTAGGGATTCCCATTAAAGCATCTGTTGCTTTCTCTCCTTGCTTTGCAAATTAAGCTTTGTTTTGGGAATCCTTTTCCATAAAGTACAGGCGTCCCATTTAACTATTAATTAACTGTTCTCTTATATCTGAATATTTGAAAAATAAGTATTTTCAGTATTTAACCACATTTCTGTGCCCAACCTAAGACTACTTGCGCCATGTGGGCACTGCAGAGAAAGACTTATTAATGGAAGAGATGGGGCTTGCCAAACTTGTATGGCTTTTCTTCCCTTCTGATTGAGGAGGCCACTGCTCCTCTTGCAGCAGTAGGCACTGAGAAAAAGATGGCCATCAGAAAAGGAACCAGAGCAGATTTACTCTGTGATATCTGGGATCTTGCAATTGCCTCCTGTTAATTACAGTCTGAACTCTTGCCAAATCGTCATGCCATTTCCAGTCAGCCGCAGAGCAGAATGCAAACTGCCTATAAAGAATGCCCTTTCTAGTTCATATTTTTAGAACTGCTTAAGAGGAATTATTACGGTGTCACTGGACTTTACAACACTCTCCTTAGTGTCCACCACTATTAAGCTCTTTCCTTTTCAGCAGTAGCGATGGTGCCAAGTCTTGAATGCAAAATTCTCCTCTCTTCCCCTTTAACCTACCGCATATGGTAACGATGTGATTTCAGGGAAGAATTACGCAGCAGAGCAAGGAAGACAAAACACCAGCCTGAATCTGTTGTGGAGGAAACTTGGTTTGTTCTCCACAGAGTGTGTATGGGGACTGAAGGGGTAATGGGATAACTTCATGCCAGCCAAGAACTCAGAAATGGCAAACTCTCTTCAGCATGCTGAAAGAAAGCTTAGTTTATGCTACGTAGGTGGTGATGCACAATGAGTCATGTGGGGTTTACTGGCTGAGAAATTAATTCATCCCTAAAACCAATTCCCAGATTTGTCTTCCCTGCTCTGTCGCAGCAGCCAGCAGGTGTGTGAAGTAACATACTGCGTCTCCTGCTTTCATTTAGGAGCATTCTGGAAGAGTCTTTCGACTTCAGTTTGATGAGTTTCAGATTGTCAGCAGCTCGCATGATGATACCATCCTCATCTGGGATTTTCTGAACGACCCAGCTGCCCAAGCAGAATCCACTCGCTCCCCGTCCAGAACATACACCTACATCTCAAGATAAATAACACTACACTGTACCTCACACTTGCACAGGTAAAAATAAATACATCAATAAAAAGCGACTCAAAGGGTGACACTGGATGTCTTGCCAAGCATGCTGTTTGAATGACTAGCTGGACCAGTCAGTATTTCTCATCTTGGATGAGCAGCAATTACAGTGTCCTGTAAGAGGATAGAGATGGTTTTGATGCCTTAGAATAGGGGCTTTATCCTAGGATTCGTGGCATGCGGTGCCTGCGTTTTCCTGAATAACCTCTCTTCCTCTCTGTGCATCACCATCAACAATTAAATCAGCTGTCACTGATGTCTAGAAAGAAGGAGGGTTTCTGCAGAGTGGGTAGAGCAGCTGCTGCCTAACAAGGGGATGCAGATGGCCTGACCCTGGGCAGTTGTCACCAGGTAGGAGGACTTTGCCAAGAAGCATCAGCTTTCCTCCCTCCCTCTGAAGTGGTGACCATTCCTCTCGCTCTGCAGCAAGCTGATTCGAGAGAACAGTTTGGCTAGAACTGAGGTACAAGCCCAGGTAGATTAAATCAAGATGTGTCAATGTGCAAAATCATTTACTTATAATGCCTGGCCCTCCTTCTCTCTACCTGCTACTGCATGTGTGTTAAATTAGTAATGCCAGAGCTTGGCTGGTCTGTCCATCACCTTACCCTTATGAATTGACCAAAATGGTGTGGGAAAGAGATTGTATTTCTTATGCTTGATTCGGATGCAGAGTAGATTTGATATATGAGAGCAGAGTGGGTTAGGCATGACTGCTCACTTTGGTGAGCACCACCCCTGTTAGCAGCTTGAGAAAAAAGGCAGAAGGGCTGACTGACTTCTGCAAGAGGTGAGAGTGGCCATGCAAATGCTCTGTTATGGGACACATCCTGTGTTCCATCTGTTTGATGGGTAAGTGTAGGTCATGCTCTGGAGCTGTCAGCCCAGCAATCTTTGTTTCCCTAAGCATTCTGGTCAATGAGATGTTCTTTTAAATCTGTAAAAGGTTTAGTGCGAACAGGGTTTGTTTTTGTTCTGTTTTTTTGTTTGTTTTGTTTTGTTTCCAGGACTCATTTAAGCTGCAGTATTTAAATTATCTGCCAATGCCAGGACAAAAGAACTATCCACGTAACCAATACTTGCTGAAGAGAGAGGCTCTCAGACTTGTTTCTGGAACAAAGTTGGCATGCGGTTGATCTCAGACAGGGTCTACTCAGCGCGGCTGACTGCTAAAGTGCTGCTATATGAGAAGATGACTTTTATCTGACATGAACAATTAACATTTTTAAACCTTCCCTTTTTCCCTCTCTTCCCCATTTTCCTTTTCACTCCTGTTCCCTGTGCCCTTTTTGGTTCCCTTCCAGACCCAGTCACAGATGTCCTATGAATATATTTAAGATGTTGCCAGAATGTCTTGCTTTGCTGTTAAGCAGAAGACTTATAGCCACAGTGCACCCTGCTGAGAGAGTCACTTCAGGGGTGGGAGGATGGGTGGGGAGAAGGCTGCTGCTTTCAGAATGAAATCAATATCCCTTGCTGGGCCTTTATAAAAGCATTCAACTCTGAAGAGCAAGAGAAACACTTAAAACAGCCAGACCAGGGGTCCTCTTCCCTGCGGCTCTTGGCTGTTCTGACTGCAGAACTATTTTTCTGTGGAGAGAGGACCCTTGAAATTTGACTGTTATGAGCCAAATCCATCTCTTTTCTCTCCTGCCTGCTCTGCTAACCCTTTAGAAGCTGGATGTGTATTGTAATCTCCCTTATCATCTGCTTGGCTGGGGAATGAAAATGAAAAGCTAAAGCCCCTTTTGCCAAAGTCCCAAGCATGATGGCCCAGGGTTGAGCTCCAGTCCCCATCACAGTGAGCGTTGGCTGAGGGCAGTATTTTGGTAGTAACAGGGTGGTCTGTACCAAGGACAATCTTCCTCCTGACACTGACCCTGGAGACAGTGTGTTGCTGATGGCTTAGAAGTCGTTCTGTATGTGGGATGAAGTCTGAGGCTGGGGTGAGGAGGAGAGCTGGACGTTACTCTCTTCTTTCCACCTGCTTTCCCCTCAGAGAGGCAGTAGCCCCGTGCTGGAAGCGGGAGCTGCTAAGAACCTTGTGGAGCTCTTGAGCCTGAGCCATCCCAGCAGGAGTGGGGATACTACCTGAGTACTCTGGCCACGACATCAAGATTTTACTCGTATGCCCATTGATGGGACATGTGTCCCTGCTGATGGCAACTGGGTAACTGAATGTGGCCATGAGTGTGGCCAGTAAATTCAGCAGTAGCTCCGGGACAGTTCTACAGCGTTCCTGTGGCTGCTCCTTCCAGAAGGCATTAGGAGGGAGAGCCCTTGCTGCACTTCCCTAACCTACATGCATGCTGCATTACAGAGGAGGGGCACAAGGCAATTAGTCCCTTTACTGACAGCTGGGCTGGGTCTTTGCTTTGCAGCAGAGGCTTTTGTGAGCTGACATAGCTCAGAAGGAGGCACATGAGGAACAGTCCTGCATGTCTCCAAACTAGACAAAGAGGTCTGGGGGAAAACAGCTGTTTCTAAAGAACCAAAAAGAATTGCAGCAGGCCTGCATTTGGATCAGAAACAATTGTTTAAATCAGACCTGGTTATTCCAGGCTGAGCCCACATTTTCACTATTGGTCTTGAATAACCCCCACTGCTTTAGTAGGGTGTTGCTCCAGTCCCACAATCAGAAAGCAGGGCCCTTTGTCTCTGGGGTAGAGAATTTTTAAACAGAGTTAGTAACACCCTCTAAATTGGAACGTGGCAGATGGGAAATTTTATTTAGCCATTCTCATCAACTTCACTTTGCTGCGGAAGCAGTTGCATCGTTTCTACATGCTTGGGATGCAGTTTTTCCACCAGTGAAATTTTGCAAGGAGCTGAGCCAGGCATCCCCAGAGAGCAGTCCAGGGTGTTTAAAACATTTTGGTAACAGCCAAAATGGTCAAAAAGCAATGGAGTTTGGGAGGAAGGGATAGCCAGTGCTTGCAGAGTAACCAGTACAGCTCTAAAAGCGCATGAGCAGCAGTGTTAAGCATCCAGCTCTCTGTATTTCCACTAAGGCAAGAAACTGCATCAGTGCTGAAGAGCAGCTCACAGCATGTGGTGACACTCCTGTTTTCAGGGTTTTTTTGAACTACTGTTGTAGAGAGAGGCAAAAATGTTAAATCTCTTAAGTACCATTCACAGTATGTCCTGTCGCTGCAGAGTGCTTGAAGTTCTGGATTTCAATCACAAAATCATCAGCTAATTATGGCCCTACTTCCAGGGCTAGGAAGGCTGTTTGGGATTTCAGACAGTTAGGCATAGCATATATACTGCAGTCCCAAATCAAAACTGGCTGGAGAGTGTAGAGAATGAAAGTTTACATCCCAAACTTCCCTGAACTCAAGTTATGAGCCTTAGATCCTCTGCGTTCTGTTTTCACAAGGTCTGTAGTTTGGTCACCTGTAAGTAGTGTATACCACCTTAGCTGCTGATTTAATAGTCATTTTCCATCCTCAGTTTGTCTCATCTTCTATCTTCTACCTTCAGATTATTGTAGAAGGCAGTGATATATTCTCCCAACCTCTGAATGTGTGTAATATTTTAACTGCATCTTTGGGGTTGAAAGAATGCCTTTTTTTTATTTTTCTAGTTAGGAGAATTTGGGAAAAACAAAAGACTAGTTGGCCAAACACAGAGACGACACCACAATGCAGTTTGTCATTGGTTGTCATAGCCCTGCTGCTCCATGCTGCTGTTTTGCAGCTTCTAAGCACTGTGGGGTACTTGAGTGGTACCGCAGTTTGAACTCTGCTGTGTAGAG
Source organism: Crypturellus tataupa (assembly GCA_034781795.1). NCBI lineage: Eukaryota > Metazoa > Chordata > Aves > Tinamiformes > Tinamidae > Crypturellus > Crypturellus tataupa. Next base: position 371,165 of record JAWLRI010000203.1, on the reverse strand, counting down.
CTGTTTAAGGTACAGTTTGTGAGCAGCAGCTGAAATTGTGTGTGGCAAATGGCAAGAGCAGTGTCTCATTGTCAGGAGGGGACTGTGTCTGGTACTTAAACACAGAATTGCAAAGTGGGGAGGATTTCTGTCCCAATTTCTGAGTTGTACAAATTTTCTGAAGTTACCTGATCTAACTCAAACTTGAATCTGCCACAGCTTGACATTTGTTGGTGTTCATTGTGCACCCAGGGAGGAGTAATCTGGTAAGTAGATCTCCCAGTGTCAGAAGAAAGTGGCTTGTGTGTGTGTGTGCGTGTGTGTGAGTGTGTAAGAGTGCGTGTGCGAGAGAGGTTTTAGCACGAACCGAATGGGTAATCCCTCAGCCAGCTTGGAGTCATTGCAGAGTTTGTAATGAAAAGAACCAGAAGAGATAAAAACAAGGTGTTGAATTGTCTGTGGGCTGTAAGTGTTGCACATCACTTAGAAATGAAATGGAATGAGATGAAATCTCTGTGCTGCGTAGAGATCATCACTTCTGCCACCAGTAGGAAGCTCACACTAACCTTCCCCCTCGGACTATGGGATCGAAAGTACTGGAGATGTGGGACTTCAAGAGCAGGACAATCCGTCACGGCCATACCATCTCCTGCTTGTGACTCCTTTGGCAATGGGGCACAGTTTTGCTGCAAGTATTTCTCATCCTCAGAGGAATACAGCTTGCTTTAAAATATGCAAATAGAAAATGGCATGAAGGAATTTGCAGCGAGAGAATTTCTGCAGCTGTCTCTTTTGGAGCAGCTCCCTCTGCTCCCCGTTAACTTTCAGGGACAGACATATTCTCTGTTGGAACAGAAGGATTTGGGTGACAATTTTAGAAGCCTGTGATCATCAGAAATGCTGAAATGCTTTAAACTTGTTTCTAAACTGGAAGCTGACTTGGACCACCATGCCCTACCTACCCACCTCCTGCTCCAAAGGATCCTTTTACTTTTTTTTTTCTTTCTTTTTTTTTTTTTAAACACAGAAAAAGCTGGAGAGTAGCATGGGCATTTCTCTGCTGCCAGGCATAGATTTCCTGCTGCGACCACTCAGTCCTTCCTCAGTCTGAGCAGAACTCCAGGCTTGGGTCTGAGATTCTCGGCATCCCAACTCCAGTGGGGAGTTGTTGATGTTCCGCTCATCTCCAGGTCGAGCTCTTTCCCTAACTCTATTAGCTTCCTTTAATGCCATTTAAGATGTGCTTTTTCTGGCTAATGATTCTTAAACTGGCCTGTGAGGGAGCATTTGTGGTTGTCCCGTGGTACAGGCTGCTCTTCCTAGGTAGGGAAGCTGATGAGATGGAGCTGCCAGTCTTCCTACTGCAGACTGGCTCTTAACTGTGGGAGGAAAAGGAGGATGTGACCCATATGGTTGAAAGCTCAGAGGAGGGTGAGGATGGAGACAGATCTCTGCAGAAGTGGGGACAATACTGAAAATAGCCTAGTTTGTGTACTTGACTTGGAAGAAAGGGGTTATTCTGTGGAAACATTGAAAGTCATCAGGAGGTAATGGAGTCGTGCCTCCAAGGGCTGCAGTGGTCAGCATGTGCCCCCTTTTAGGTTGCACTGGGGCATGAGGAGAGAGGGACAGTCTAAATTACACTGGCCAAGAGAAGAATGAGCTTTGCCAGGGTCTCCAAGTGGCATGCATGATGCATCTGACGTGCTGAGCCTTGCCCTGCTGCTGTTCCCCCAGAAGCAATACGCTCTAGGCGAGGGGAACAACAAGTGACCAAGGTGTCCCCCAGAGGAGGTCTTCATATGAAATCCCTCCTTCCTCCTGCCAGCACATCCCTGCTGGCGTGATTGGCATGAGGGGCCCGCACTCACTGTGTCCCCACTTCTAGCACAGAGAATCATTTGTCACAGAAGCAACCGGCCTCTCGGGTGCGCTCCTCCTCCTCGGCCTCAGCGCGGGTTGAGAAGAGCGGCTGCCTGCCGAGGCTGAGCATTTGACTTCCCCTTCTTTGCCCCTCACCCTGTGTTTTTTTTAATGAGGTGTAGCCTTCTGGCTACTGGCAAATTCCCAAAGCTTCTCTCCCAGAGTAAGCCTTGACATAGTGCCAGAATAAATCATCCTTTGTCTTGTCAGAAAATGTTTCCCTTGACTTTCTGCTTGTTCTCAAAGACCATCGGTTTTCTCCTTTTGCCCAGTGGATATTCCATGGAAGTTGTCACCCGTGATTGATCCTCAGTGATGCTAAGCTGATCCTCTCAAAACTGTGGGGATTTTGATGAACGTAGAGGTACAACCAGCAAAGATCTCTTAACATACCATAACCAATTCCTAAAATGGGTCCCGTTTCAGCAGCCTGTTGCCCAGAAAGTTGCTGTAATTTCTGCTCAGGCAGGAAAAAAATGCATCTATGGCCAGGGAAGTGAGTGTGAAACAGCAGCCTTCCTCACCCAGCTCCAAGCCTCTGTTACGACTTGCAGCCGTTACAGGCAGAGCGTGGTGACCTGTTAGTGCTAGTGTCAGTAGCACAGGTTTATGTAAGAGCAAACTCCCACTGCAGGAGAGGGCTTATAGAGAGGGGTCATAGGAGAGGGTTGTCCCAAGCTGTTTGCACAGCTGGTGGTTGGACTTGAAATGTGAAAACATCCAGGGGCTCCAATGTAGGATTCTTGATTTGGGGGCATAACTCTGCTTTTGGCTACTTGTCCTTCACGTGAGGCATCGCAGGGCCTGCCCTAGCCACAGTTTTGAGATAACGTAAAAATATTTTGGACATTGAAATTGAACTGATCCGGTTTCTCCCAAGCATTTTACCCCATTACCTTTCTCAGAGCTCTGTGCCTACCAAGCCAGCCTGTGCTGCATCACTCCGACCTGCTCAGACTGAGAGGGATGTGGAAGTGGGAGAAGCGAGAAAGAACATGGTTTCTCCAGAGTTTTCTGTTTGTTACTGCTCTATTTGTTATCTGGATTCTTAAGTAATGAGTGCTTTGAATTTTGTGATTATGTTACGGTGATGTGTAGTTAACGTACTAATGTTCACTTGAGCTAGAATCATGGTAACAGTGTGTTTCTGTTTTTGTTTTTTTTTTTTTTTTTTTAACTGTTCAGAAAATAACTTAAATACAAATATAAAGATTAAGCTGTGAATCTCTCCTGTTTTCCTTTTGAGGCGATGGACCCTGTCAAGTTACAAACCCATATGTTCGTTCTGTGAGTCCTGTAACATGAGTCTGGTCCGGGTGCACAGTACGGGCGGCATCTGCAGCATGAGCATCTCGCCCTGCTGCAGCCAGGCAGCCTTGCCCCAAGTGCTGGTGGGTGCAGCCTGACACAGGGCACAACGCGCGCGGGTCGGCTCCGCTTCGCACCGCCGGGTGGCCCTTGCTGGCAAATGTGGCATAAACCACCGCGCTGGCAGTCAGAATTAGCGCTTATTCCTAAAGCCGCAGCATACTTTTTAATTAAGAAACTCTCTATTCATGGCTGATGGCCTCTAGCTGGGGCAAATGAGTCCGCCCTGTGCGGCAGAGAGCGCGTGTGGCTGACACGTGGGAGCTCAAGCCATCCTGCCCATTAAGAGCGGGTGGCGGGGAGGGAGGCTGTGAGGACTCTGTGCTGTTCTGGAGGCTGTTGCAGGCTCCTGGTTGGAGAAGCACAAATCTGTTTTAGAAGCTAATCAGAATCCTGCTGCTCAATAATGAGTGAGTAATTGACACAGCTCAGCGCCGACGTGCACCGCGCCGGCTCCGACGCTGCCGCACGCTGCTGGCTGTGGGTTTCAGCACCAGCACCCTTGCCCTCAAAACACCTCTCTTAAAATGCTCCCTTGGATAGTAACCCGGGAGCATCGCTGTTCCCCTTCACGGCCTGTTTGAAACAAAAGCTGCCGCAGTTTCTACGATCTCGGCTCCTGGGGAGGTCAGAAAACAAACACGCGCCGCGCTCCTGCCGGCGCTCTCCCTGCTGGCTCCATTCTTGGGAGCCAGCAGGGGACTGGAGATTGCGAAGCCTCCTGCTTTTCCCAAGCACTGGGAGCAGGATTCCTGCCACTTCTAATCCCCGTCTCTCCTTGTGACGCGGCTCCCAGCAGCCGCGTTTGCGTTTTGGCAAGGTGGGGGTTACATTATGAACCTTTGCTGCTCCCTCCCCGTTCTTTCTTCCCATATAATAATAGATTTGGAAGAAGAATTGCAGTGACAGGCTTCATCCATCGTGTCGGATCACTCTGTAGCACAGGGGGCAGCTTGATTTAAGCAGCAGGAGGCTGCCGGTGCACGCGAGTGAAACCACTTACCTTTAGCGCTCTCAGTCCCTGCGCTCCTGCCGCCTTTTTGGGTTTCCCTATGTACCCAAATAGACAAGTGTCACCCCATTCTGTACAAAACAGGCTCTCCCCATGGGTTATTTCGTAGCTATTCCCTTTCCTTCTAGCCCCAGATGTTAAAGACAATGATCAGAATATATTTTTTTCCAAATTTCTCAGGCCAGAGCAGTGCTCTATGGCAAGGAACAGGCTGGAAGACATCTCCCAGCACCCCGGCATCAGGTCCAGAACCTCCAGAGTTGACGTGTTTGTGTCTTTGAGGAAGAAAAGCAATCTCTAGTGTAAATTTCCACTGGAAAAGCGCAAACACCACGGCAGCCCATCGTAAATAGATTCAGTGCTTAATTACCCTTTCTGTTTAAAAATGTGTGCCTTATTTCCACTTCAAATGAAGGAGGAAAGTAATGTTTGCCATAGCTTCAAATTAACAGCATCCGATCAGCCTACAGCTTTGAAAGAAAAATCCTCTGTTTTTGTATATTTTGAAGACATGTTTTCAAGGGAATGGTAAGCTCTTGCAAAGGGAAATGTTAACCATTTTAGACCTCTTATTCAGATTAATGTAATTCCTGCCAAAAACGCTTAGGGCACATCCAGCAGCCGGATGGTGCTGGACCCGCCGTGTTGTCTGAAGAACGAAGGGATCCTGAGTGTGGGGGAGGCAGCCAGAAACGAGGCCTGTGCAAATGTTCGTGTTTCTCTTTTCCAAGTGCTCAAGTTGCTTCGCAGCCCCTCAGGGGTCTGAGGTCCTGCCCCATGCCCTGCCCAGCTGGTCCTTGTGGCAGGGGTGGACATGGAATGGACTGGGATAAGATGAGCCCTTCGGGGAGGCTCCGGGCAGCGTGTGTGTGGGTGAAAGCTCCGTTCCTGTGCTCCGAGAGCTGTAGTACACGTGATCAACCTGTCCCAAGGGATACGCCAGGTTCTCACCAGAGTTATCTTCTCATCCTGAGCTCCGTCTCCTAAGTGCGTTAGCAGCCTGCAGCTGGCTACCAGGAGCAGCCATAAATCCCCTGATCTGCCAGGGACCGCTGCGGTCGGATAAGGAATATGAACAGGGAAACCTGGCTTTGGAAAGGCCTCCCCTACCCAGGTAAATAGTCCTGTAGCCTGAGGACGGAGCAGGAGGGTTTCCCCCAGCTGTGCAAAGAGCCATGGGTGGGTGCTCTGCAGAGACACTGCGGTCAGCAAGCCGTATTTTTGTGAGAGAAAGTGTTGGGCTCCTTCTGGGCACCACTGCTGCTTGCAGAAACGCGGCTGATGTGTCCCAGGATGGGCACTGACACTCACAGGCAAAGCAACGACAGCTCCTCGGAGGCGGCAGAGAGATGGGGAGGCCGCTGGGCAGTCGTGTCCTGGGGGCTGTTGCACCGCCCCTGACCCGGGGACATTCCCGTTTTCCAGGAGAACGCGAGTGGCCGGGCCAGCAGACGGCTCCACGGTCGCTGCGCAGCGCAGCTCTCCGAGCGCACCTTGGAGATGGCCCTTGCTCCCCACGGCCCCTGCTCCCGACCTGCGCTGCCCAGTGCTGAGCAAACCCCAAGGGCAGCGCTGAAGGCCACGTCCTCACTGCAAGGTTTCCATCTCATCTTGGAAAAGGGCACGGACTGTCCCGAGCATCCTCAGTCTGTGATTTGCCGGCTGCTGGCTCGGGGCCCGCGGTCCCCTCCGCACCAACAACACAGGTAGGACGGGCCCTGCCCCCGCCTGCTCCACGGGCAGCTGGGCTGGAGCATCCCGCAGGATCCCGGCTGTGCAGGAAGAGGCACCCAAGGTCCGCGGTGCCCAAGAACTGTCCCAAAGGAGTTGGGGGCCACTGGGACCCCTGAGTGAGCAGGACGGTGGGGTGAGCCCACCCCTTTCAAGCCCTCGGAGCTGTTGCCAGCCGCAGCTTTGCGGGGTCCCCATCCCTCCGATGGCAGCGCGGCAAATTAAGCGCTTGCTATTAGGCTGCTAATTAAAGGCACTTCATGAGCAGCGGGGGAGGCAGCTCCCGGCCGCAGCAGAATTGGATTCCTCTGAGCTCCCTCGGGGGCTGGGGGCCGTGCCCGGGGGCGAGGGGCTGCGCGGGCCGGGGACATGGGTCAGCAGCCCCCTGCCTGCGGCTGCTAATGGGGCTCGAAGGGGCCGAGCGTCGTGACGGGGCTCCCGCTGTCCCCGGAGCTGCCCGGGGCCTCTGCCCTGCACGAGGTCCCGGGCTCCTCCTCCTGCTCCGGCTGCTCACGGGCACCCAGGCTGCCCTGATCCCCCCGCAGCGCTTCCCTCCATGTGAAACTGGGAGAAATGAGTCAGGCAGCTGGAGCGGCGCTGCCTTCCTCCCCCGCTCCTCTTCCTCCTCCATCCTCCTCCGAGGGCGGCCTCACGGCGCCGGACGGCCACGGGAGCGGGCGGCCCGGCCGGGCCATCGCTGGGGTGAGCACCGCAGGGCAGGGGGCTCCCGGCGCGGGGGGGCTGCCCTGTCCCTGCTCCCCTTGTTCCTCACGGGGCTTCCCCCCCTCTCAGCCCATGGGTTTAAACCCCTGCCTGGCTCGGGATTCCTGCTGGGATTAGCGGGGATTTGGCGCGCGTGAGCCGGGAGCTGCCCAGTGCTATGGATCCGGCTACTGTGCTCGGGGACAGGGGCTGCACGCTCCCCCCGCCACAACAGGCTGGTTTTGCCGGGGGGAGCCCCGGCTCTTCCCCAGGGCCGATGTCCCTTGACCAGGGCCGTGATGGCCAACACGGATGCACCCAAGCAGGGCTTTGCCCTGGGCCCACGACATCCCCCCACCCCCAAAGGGAGCGGTGACCTGGCACAACTCATTTCAGGTGTGCCCTTGGCTCCTGCTCTCCCTCGGGGGGCGCATCCCATCCCTTCTCCCCTCTCCCAGCGCCTCACCCTCCGGCTGCTCTCGCTCACGCTCCTGGTGTCCTTCGGCTCCTCCATGCTCTACGGCTACAGCCTGGCCGTGGTGAACGCGCCCGCAGCGGTACGAGGATGGGGGGCAGGGGGGAGGCTCTATCACCCAAATCCCAAAGCCAAACTGCTAGATTAGACCGGGTCTGCGGAGAGCAGCCCATGGAGAAGGATGGGAGGGCCCTGGGGTGAGATTTCCCCCCAAAACTGGTCACTGCTGGAAGCAGGGAGCTCCTTCCAAGCTGCTCTTGCCCAAGGACATCCTCGAAAGCTCCTGCCCCAACTTTGTGAGATGGAGCCCCGGGCTGCCGTTAACCATTGCAATGCCTGTGGGGCCGTCCTGGCCCTGCTGCGCCCCCTGTGCCCCACAGCCCATCAAGGCCTTCTACAACGCGACATGGTACCGGCGGTACGGACAGGGGCTGCCGCCCGGCCCCCTCACCCTCCTCTACGCGCTGACCGTCGCCGTCTTCGCGCTGGGCGGGCTGCTGGGCTCCCTGCTCGTGGGGCTGCTGGTGTCGCGCTACGGCAGGTGAGGGGCCCTGGGCACCGCGGCGGGACAGGGCGGCGCGGAGGGGCTGCCCCGCTGCCTGTCCCCGCAGGAACGGCGCGCTGGGCCGCAGCGCCCTCCTCGTGCTCCTGGCCGCCGCCGCCATGGGCCTCAGCCGGCACCTGGGCTCCCCCGAGATGGTCATTTTCGGCCGCTCCATCATGGGGGTGCACTCAGGTGGGTGCTCCCCGGTGCCCGGGTCCTCCAGGGATGTGCATGACCCAGGCCCCCCATGGCTTTTGTGCTGGAGACAACCTCACATGTCCCATGGCCACGCGACATCCCCAGCTCCACGCTAACAGCACCCACCACAGGGTGGCCTGGGAGTCCCCTGCTCCACACAGTGTCCCCTGCGCTGTCCCCGCAGGCATCTGCCTCAGCGTGGTGCCCCTCTACCTGGGAGAAGTGGCCCCCAAGAGCCTGCGGGGGCTCCTGGGCCTTGTGCCAAGCATCTTCATCTGCCTGGGCGTTTTCTCGGCGCAGGTCCTGGGGCTGCCGGAGCTGCTGGGCCAGGTGAGCGCGATGCCCCCAGGCTGCTGGCGCTGGCCCCATCCACGGTGCCACAGCCCCTTTCGGCTCCTCGCAGGACCGGTACTGGCCGCTGCTCCTGTCTGTGGTGGTCGTGCCTGCCTCCCTGCAGCTCCTGCTGCTGCGCTGCTTCCCGGAGAGCCCGCGCTACCTGCTCATCGAGAGGAACGACGTCCCCGGGGCCACCGAGGGTGAGGCTGACCGGGGCAGGTGCTGTGTGCCGGCCAAGGTCTCCTGAGAGCAGTTTTGACCTTGGGCAAAGCACCGCACCTCCCCGTGCACCTCCCTCGCCTGGGCACACCGCTTTTAGCCCCTTAGGAAAAGCTGCTGCAGCAGCACCAGGTCTGGCGGGGCCTCTCGCACCCCCTTGCTGTGCCTGGTGCCCATCACCGTGGTGTCAGGGCAGGTGCCCTGGGGAGGCCACACCAGACACGGAGCTGAACCCGCCACGCGTGGGTGACCCCGGCTGTGTCCACAGCGCTGCGCTGGTTCCTGCGCACTGCCGATGTGCGGGACGAGGTGGAGGAGATGCGGGAGGAGCAGCGGTCGCTCTCCTCCGTGGACGCCGTCTCCGTGTGGTGGCTGCTGCGGGACCGCTCCGTGCGCTGGCAAACGCTCTCCGTGGTGGTGGTGAACGCCGGCATGCAGCTCTCGGGGATCGACGCCGTAAGCCCTGCGGCGTCCTCGGCCAGGATGGAGCTGAAACCCATCCCACGCACGGGCCGCTCCGTCCTGCCCGCTCACCCCGGAGCCCCTTCCCTGGCAGGTCTGGTTTTACACCAACACCATCTTCGAGGCCGCGGGCATCCCGACACCCCAGATCCCCTATGTCACCGTGGGCACCGGAGCCATGGAGATTGTGGCGGGGTTCATGGGGGTGAGCGAGGAGAAGGGGCAGGAGAGGGGGGCAGCGGGGAGACCCCCCCAGGCACCAGCGCCGCTGCTCTCGTGGGCAGTGCGTCGCCATCGAGAGGCTGGGCCGGCGGCCCCTGCTCCTCGCCGGCTTCTGTTCCATGGGCGTCTGCTCGGCCGGCCTCACCGTGTCCCGGCTGCTGCAGGTAGGAGCTGGCGGCCGCTGTGCTCACTGGGGTGTGCGGCGCGCGGTGACGCTCGCGGCACCTCGTCCCCCTCAGGCCGCGCTGCCTGGGATGCGCTACGTGGCTGCAGGCTGCGTCGTGGGCATCATTGCCGGCTTCTGCCTGGGACCAGGTGGGTATCAGCGGGGAATCACCCTCAATCCCTCACTTTCCCAGCCAGGAAAAGCCCTAGCAGGATTCCCAGGGTGACTCCAGAGGTGGCATCCGCTCCCGGCTCCGTGCAAGCGGCTCCGTGCCCTCAAGCGAGCGTGGGCGTGAGGGCCGCCCGGAGAGCCGGGAGTGGGACCTGGCCCGGTTTACCCAGCTGATGTATTAGCGGAGCTGGGAGCAGATCTATAATTCATCCTCAGCCCAGACTTTCTTCACTGTAATTACATCTTTAATTAGGATTTTAATGGCTCATTGTTCACAAACAATGATGAATAGGACTTCTAAAACCAAAAAATATATAATCTCTATTCTGGGTGAGCTGTGAGTAAGAGTCCATCAGGGGCTCTGCTCCTCCCTGAATTATTACCTTTTTTAAAAATAAATACTTATTTTGTTGAATCACCCTTTCTAACAAGGCCCCTGCCCACTCTGTGCCACGCAATGGGACCCCAGGCATGTCCCCACATTGAAACCACAGGCCCCTGCATGTCTGGGGACGTGCGCTGGCCCCTGTCAGCAAAGGGACATGGTCCTGGGGCCCAGGAGAAGCAGCCCTGAGCTGCGCCAGGAAAGTGGGGGCGATGCGACCCCGGCCCCAGGGCTGCATTCCCTCCTCGGCGTTCAGGCTGGAGGCTCCTGCAGAGGGAGGGCCCTGGGGCGGTGAGGGGGGCACTGACGTGTCCTCCCCGCAGCCGGCGTCCCCTTCCTCATGACGGCCGAGCTCTTCACGCAGTCGCACCGCCCGGCCGCCTACATCGTTGGGGGGTCCCTCAACTGGCTCTCCAACTTCACCATTGCCTTCATCTTCCCGTTCCTGCAGGTACCGGGGCTGCGGGAAGAGGTGGGAAGGAGATGGCGGCGGCTCCTGTTGCTCTCTAGGAACAACGTCAGCCCCGCACTCTGAGTGCACCTGGATCTGGGGATGCTGATGGGAGGGACAACGGGAAGGGTGGATGCCCCGTGCTGGGCCTGGGGCGCGTGGACATCCGCCCTGTGCTGGCTCTCTTGCCGCCCGCAGGCGTCAGCCGGCCCCTTCTGCTACCTCTTCTTCTGCGGCGTCTGCCTGCTCGTAGCCCTCTACATCTACATTATCATTCCCGAGACCAAGAACAGGACCTTCCTGGAGATCAGCCAGACCTTCGCCACCCGCCGCTCCGCGCCGGGCCGCCCCGTCGGGATGCTGAAACTGGAGGGCTACGGGGCCCTGGAGGACAGCGCGACCGGGGGCCTGGAGCCCCCGCTGTCCTGACGTCCCTCTGCACCCGCAGCCTGGGCATGGGCACAGAGGGTGGCGGAGGAGTCTCAGGGCCGCAGGCACCAAATCGCTCTGGGTCTGAGTCTGCAGGAGATGTCACATGGTTCTGCCTCAGCCTCCTGCTGCCGCCGCCTGCTCCACCAGCCCAGGGATGCGCTCACAGGTCCCCAGGCGGCTGAGGGCATCCTCGCTCCCCCCATCCCAGCACCCCACTCCTTCTGAAGCTTCCCACAGAGTCACAGGATGGTTGAGGTTGGAAGGGGCCTCTAGAGACCATCTAGTCCAACCCCCTGCTCCAGCAGGGACACTCAGAGCACGTGGCACAGGGCGGCATCCAGGCAGGTTTTGAAAGTCTCCAAATCATTCTTTACCCCCACTCTGCTCACAGTCAGTAGATATTCAGAGGAATACATGGCAAGATCACTTACAGTTTGACTTTGTGTGCCTTCTACATATCAAAATGGTGCTTAAGACAAATGTTACCAATACCTAAAAAATTGAAATATAATTAAAACACTAAAAATCATACAGCAGTACTTTGAAGTGGGCCTATACTCTTAGTTTCCTTTCTGAGGTAAACTGATGGAATGAGATTGTTTAATTGAGAAAAATGCACTGAAAAGCACTGGGAAGGGAAGAGGGAATAAGTAGGGAGCTGAAGGCACCAGGGTAGGGACCTGCTCCCAGCTATAAACACCACCAGGGAAAACCATGGTCAGACAGACCCTGAAGACAGACATTGGGATCGTATTGACAGACATGACCATGCTACAAAGTAGGGGCAGCAACAGCTCTCAAACACTGCAGGAGATGGCCTAAACAAGGACCACGTCTACCTTCTTATTGCCTAACTCACAATAATTCTACCTCCTTTCAATTATATTTCCCAAAAAAAAAAAAAAAAAAAAAAAAAAGTTGGAGGGGGAAGTGTGAAGCAAATTAAAGGCATTTCTTTGTAACCTCTAAGACTGTCAGTAATGAGATGCCTTTTTAACCTCCCTTTACCCTTAGACCTACCCACCGTGTTTACCCTCAGACCTACTCCCTCTGTGGGTCTCCTGGTCTTCCAGCAGCTGCATATCACTTCTTACTTTTGTGGCTGACTGTTTTGAAGACTTCCAGAGACTCTGGAAGACTTCCCAGCAGTGGAGCAATGATGTAGACCCTTGCAGGTCTCCCAGCCGGGACGTGCCAACTGCAGCCAGTGCCTTGGGTATCGCTCCCGCGTCGGAAAAGCTGCTTTCCCAGGAATGGGGCCTCCTGAACCCCCACGAGGCGGGGGTATCCCCTCGCGCCCGGGCACACGGACATCAGCTGCACGAGGTGTTTAATAACGAGCGCTGCTCCCAGGGCTGGTGTCTGGCGACGCGGACACGGGATGCGAGAGACCTGGTGAGCAGTGACAGGGGACGGACCCGTCCTCTGTGCCTGGACTAATCCCCCTCCCCGTGTGCTGCTCTGACACAGACTCAATGAGTTTCTGTATAGCTCCAGCCCTCTAATTCCATCCGGAGGCTGTGGCAGGCCTGTGGTTTGTGCGTTTGGCGCCCAGGAATAGGTGGTGGAGCGGCAAGGAGCCGGCCCTTTCCGCAAAGCCCCCACAGGGGGCAGGGATGTGGCCTGCAGTAAGTGCCGGGGTCCCCACGTGGTGCCATGACCAGGCCAGGGCACCCCTGGGGATGGGGGCGGCTCAGCCAAACCGTCCCCCTTGGCCCAGCCCTGGAGTCTCCATCTCCATCCGCCCGCTCGGGATCTCTCCCTGCAGCCTCACACGTGGGTTAAGGGACCTGAGCACCAGCCGCTTCCCCCGCCGCCTCCCTCCCAACTCGGCTGCTCTCGGCAGCAGAACAGAGCGGTAAATATGTGCAGCATTACATATGTATAATGGAGTGTAAATAACCCCAAAAAGTGCATTGTAAATAGACTCCAAGTTTATCCTTTATTAATGAGGCACTGAGTGCCCTGCTGTTTTAGAGCAGCGAGACTTTCATAATATCAAAACCTAAATTACACTTGTGTCTCTCATTCCCAGCAAACGACAGCATCATTTCAGGCCTCTTTGCCACTGGTATTTATTTATTCTGGTATTTATTTATCTTTCTGGCCCAGCGCACGGGGCGGCCCGCGGGGTCCCCTGCCCTCCTTGTGGGGTGTGATGGCCCCCAGAGCAGCCCCGTTCCCCCAGCAGCACCTCAGGGCAGGCGTGAGGAAGCACCATGGCCGCAGGGCACCAGCTTTGCACCAGGTTTCCCTTCAGGATATGGGACCAGGCCCTTCGTGTGGGACTGTCAGTGCCACCCGGGCCACCCCCTGGGGGTAATACTCCCATGGAGGCAGGATGGGAGGTGGCCCAGATGATCCATGTTGTCTCGCGAGGCCATGTCCTCAAGGAGACCACGAAAACCTGGAGAAGGTGCAAGGGTCCCAGTGGTAACTCGATGCCTGGAGAGGCAAGGGGGTATCTGCACCGCTGCCGTGTGCGCAGCCCCAGCAGGGACAGCCGCTGGGGGCATCCGCCTGCCCAGGAGGGCCAGAGCCTGGATGGGTCTGGGTCCTGCTCCACCACAGCGGCCCATGGAAGATATTTGCACCATCTTCAAACTCTACTTGCACAGGGCACCATCCAAAATCTGTGTGCGCAGAGACGGCCCCGCTCCAGGAGCACTGCTTTGCCCACAGTAGCCCCTTCGCTGCCCCGTGCAGCTGTGTCCCATCAGGGAGCCACACGGAGCGGCGGAAACGTCTCCCGAAGTCCCTTGCTACTAAACGGTGGCCACAGCCGCTCGGCCACCTCTGCCACCGGCCCCGGGGAGCACCTGGGGACTGGCAGCCCCCCCCCCAGGCCCTGCTCACAGAGCAGAGCCGGCTCAGCCCCGCGTGCCGAGCAAGCTGCCCCCTGAGCCTGCCCCTTGGATGCGCCCTTGGAAACACCCTTTTGTGGGGAAAAAATAAAAGTGCCCGAGCGTCTTTACCAGGCTGCTCCAGGTGACGGGTGTGCAGGAGACTGGGTGCCTTTTGAAGTCCCAGGGATGTCCTCCAAGCCAGCAGGTCACCCCACCGCTCCCACCCTGCCACACAGCCCAATCTAAAAAAATAGTAGCTGTAAAAATAAATAAATAAAAATGAAATTAAATTAAAGAAAAAGTAATACATAAAATAAAATAAAATACAATAAAC
>JAWLRI010000203.1:340054-357109 GCA_034781795.1 Crypturellus tataupa | reverse complement strand
TGCGCGCAATCGCGGCATCCATCGCTTCGGCACTCACCGGGCGCTTGCGAATCGCCAGTTGCATACTGGCGCGCACTTTCGCGCGGTCGTACTCGGCGCGGCTGCCGTCTTTCTTGACGACGACCGGCATGGCGAGTTCGACGCGCTCGTAAGTCGTGAAGCGCTTGTCACACGACGGGCATTTCCGACGCCGCCGGATGGCGGCGCCGTCGTCCGCTTCCCGCGAGTCGATGACTTGCGTGTCGTCGTGCCGGCAGATGGCACTGCCAGAATTTATGGCTCCAGCAAGCTGCCTCTCGGAGAGCAGTCATGTAGGAGATGTCCTATTATATGGGCAGTTGACTTTAATAGTCATTGTGTGCTTAAAGCACAGCAAAACAACAGTGGGAAAAAAAAAAAAATCCCCACTCCACTCGGATGGCCCTTTTCCCCCCAGCCCTGCTAGTCTATTTGTACAGTAAATTAAAAATATGAATCACTTCTCTCTACTGCCTCCCCAAACACTCATCCTGTCAGGCTCTGTGTTGTCTTCATTTGTATTACCTTAATTTAATGTTAATTATGTTCTTCATTTACAAAGAACAAGCATTTCCACTCCCCGTCTGGGGATTTTCCACGCTCGCGGTCTCCCCGGATGGGGCGGCAGCGGCGGCGCGGGGCGGGGGGCAGCGCGGAGCGGGGGGCGCGGGATGTCCCCCTGTCCCCACGCCGGCCGCCCTCCGCGCTGGCGATGAGCGCTGTTGCCTTCCGATTTATGAAAGTGGACGGCGGTCGCGCTTAAATCCCTGCTAATAAATCGCTTTAAAAAGGTCCGCGGCCAGTGGAGGAGAGTGATTTGTGGCGGGGTGTCTGGTGCAGCAGGGGGGACGTGGTGAGGCTCGGAGCCTCCAGGCCATCCCAAGGAAACTTCCCAGCCCCGCTGCCCTGATGCCTGCATGGAATTTGGCAGCCCTGCTCCCTGCCTCAGTTTCCCTAATAGCATCCAGGGGATGGAGCTGTTTACCCCCATCAAACCCTTTCCCAGCTGAGCATCTCCAAGGGGACACAGGCGCGCAGGGACATGGGGGCTTCTCCCAGGGAACCGCCGGTTTGCAGCACCCCCCCGATCACCCCCGTTTCCATGAAAACAGCCCAATTTTTATGGGGTCCCCCCGGTCATGTTGGAGTTCAATAAGCTCCCTGGGGGCTGAGGTCGCGCACGTCGTGACACAAGTGGAGCTGGCGCAGGGTGCCGGGCAGGGCGGTGCATCCTCCCCGTCAGCTGTGACCTCTCCGGCGCGTCCCCAGCCCCAATCGCTTCAAGACGGGCATCAGGAGCAGCCTCGTGTGCACACGTACAGGAAAACGCACACGTTACCGCTAACGCCTTAATTAATGACAACGGTGCCTTTTTCCCTTTTTTTTTTTTGCATTTTTTCCCGTTTTTTTTTCCTCCCCCCTCCATAAGCGCTTTAATGCGCGCTCGCAGCCCGGCTGGTCCCCACAGCCACGGAAATATTAGGTTGACGGATGTGGTGTGTCGCCCGCGCTCCCCGCACGCCGCTGCCTGTCAGCCCGCCGCCGATGACATTAACGCGGGCAGAAAGTGATGACAAATGCCCGTTATCAGGGAACGAGGCCTGTGACAAATCGCACGGCGCCTCGCGAGCGGCCCCATTACGCTGTAATAAAAAAAGATGGATGGCCCCGCGCGCCGGGGCCTGGCGCTAATGCGATTTCGCCCGGTCTCGCCGGGTTCTAATTAAGGCAGAAAGCGGCGAGTGAACAGGCGGTCCCGGGCCTGACCCCCCCAGCCCTGCTCCTGCGCCGTTCCCCGGCAGGGAACGTGGCTGGGGGGTCCGTGCCGGCCGGGCCCTGCTGGGGGCACCCGAGGTGCTGCCGGGTCTGGGGGACGCGGGACGGGCGGCCCCGTGGCTCGCAGGCCAATGTCACCTCAACCATCTGCCGCTGCCACGCGCAGGGACGAGGGCTGAGCTGGAGGGCTGGCGGGGAGGGGAGCCCGTCAGGAGACCCCCAGCCCCGCCCCGTCATGGCCAGGGGCTCCGCTGGTCTCCATGTCCCTCCCTGCGCCCCAGTTTCCCCAGGGGAGCTGCTGCGTTGGCTGCCCCAGCCCATAGCAACCCGCCCTGCACGGGGCGAGGAGCAGGAGGGGGCCCCGTCGCGGCGCTCCTGCTCCTTGGGGTGTTTCGGCTGGGCGTCCGCGGGAGCTTGCAGGGTTTGGCCACCGAGGTGTCCGCTGCTTCCGCGGGCTGCGGCAGCTGCTCTTGTCCCCAGGGAGCGGGGACGCGGCTCCTGGGCGTGCGGCTGCTTCGGCTTTTCCATGCACGACCAAGCCAGTTTTCCTCGGGATGGAGCCCTGGGGTCCTCAGTGGGTCCTGGGGTGATTTACAGGCAAGTTCAGGGAGTTCTTCAACCTCCCAGATATTCACTGCTCTCTGTGCCCCCGTCTCTGCCACACAAACCTTTGAATGGGGCTGTTACAAACCTGAAATCTCGCTGGAGCAAAACTAATCCCAAATGGCAACCTTTTCTGCTCAGGGTATCCTGCTTCTGCAGGAAAAGCTGCAACTCCTCACCTCGTCTGGACCTCCTCGCCTCTCATTTACTTGTCAGGTTCTACACCCTGCAGGTATGTTCAGGCTTTTCCAGCACGGCACGTAGCAGTGTCCCTCATTGAAGGATGCTCAACACCTCCGGTGCTGTCTGAGTTTGACTGTGCTCCTAAGCCAGTGTCCAGAACAGGCGCAGAGGCCACGGAAATGATGTGAAAAAAGTCTTCAAGAGCCATAGGCAACGCACAGAGCTCACGCGCCTGGGGCTGGGTCAGACACTACCAAGAGGTGACAATGTCCTTCCCGTGCCCTTCCCGTGGCAACGTCCTGCCTCGTGACCATGGCATCCTCACCCATCCCCAGCAGGTAGGAAAAGCAACATACCAGTGCAGCCAGGACACAAAGGCAACACTGACTTGATGCAAGGGCAAACCCAAAGGCACTTGGAGCCTGTCACCAATGCCCCCCACAGTGGTTGTTATCACCCATCGGGATTCCCAGGTCCTTCCCCTGGGAAGAACAGGGCTGGAGGGATGGAGCTGGGGAGAGCAGGGGTAGCTGCCAGCAGGGACCCCGCAGTGGAAGCGCTCACAGTTCAGCTCCCGCAGCTGCCCGGGCTGGCGGCCCCATCCCACTGGGAAGGCGAAGGTCGGAGTAGCGGAGCCGGACAGGGGCCGGGCTGGGAGCCAGCTGGGCCCCAGGTGCTCACGGCTCCGGGCAGCCGTGTCACTACAGCCAGGGTCCCCTCCCCGGGCCCCAGCAGCCACTTCACTTTCCCTGTAGCTCTGCTGACCTGCCATTAGTTATAACAGCGGAGCCAAAGCAGCAGGTCAGAGCCAGCGGCCTGGGCATCAATCAGCTCCCGATGGGCAAGGAGCCGGGGGGACGGGAGGCACCAGGTGCTGCGGGATGGCCCTGCTCCGCGCTGGGAGGCTGCGTGGGGACAGAGGCCCCCTGCCCTCCTCGCACCCAGCGTGGGGCCCTCCCCACGCACAGGGCTCTGGAGGGCAGCAGGGACGAGGTCTGAGCCCACCCGCTCGCCCTGGCTGCTGCAAGGGTGCATGTGTGCCTGGGTGCATGTGTGCCTGAGTGCATGGGTGCATGTGTGCCTGGGTGCATGTGTGCACACGTGCATGGGTGCATGGGTGCAAGCACCCAGCTGGCAGCGCCGGGACGCCCACGTGCACAAAACATCGTCCCAGCAGGGTGGCACCCGGGGTGGCAGCGCGGGGCCAGGCTGGCTGCATGCGGTGCTGCCCGGGCCCTGCGGCACCCGCCGCTCGCAGCCGCCGCTGCAGTCCTGCAGCTCCCTCTGCTGCCATCGCGACGGCGAGGATGCGGCTGCCCGCGCCCGAACGCCGGGTTGGGGCTGCCCGAGCAGCTTTGCAGCCACCCAGGGGTCCCCAGCCAGGCCCCTGTCCAGAGAGGGCAGGTTCAGGTCTGTCCCTTGCTCCTCCACGACTTCCAAGCACAGCTCTGAAGCGCGAGCTCAGCCTTTCTGTTAGACACTGGAGACTCCACACTGGGATTCCAGCTCCAAAATCTATGGGCATTTTTAAACCACAACATTCAGATGAGGTGATTTCTCTCTTTTCCTCTCTCTGTGCACAGACTTGTGTCCACACACGCGCACTGCGGCTCTCGGGAGCCATGGCCCCACCAGTCTATTTCTTTTTAAAACTCGACATAAGCAGGTGAATTATCCCCACGGAACACACTGCCCAGGGAGGGAAGGCTCGGCGCTCCGGCTGCAGCCTCCCATCGCCCGTGGTGACGGACAGCCTGAGTTATGGCCCTGTTGGAGAGACAGCGGGTTTGTAAATGCTCCTGTTTGTGCTGTTTTCCGGCCCAACGAGAGCCCATCGATCACAGGGGCAGGAGTAAATCCTGCAAAGGGACAGGCTGAGCCGCGCGGCCACCGCGCACGGCAGGGGCTGACATGTCCTCCTGGGCCACGCTGGGGTCTTCTCCAGACCTGCTCCCGCACGGGGATCGCAGGTGGCAGCGCGGGGCATGTCTGACCTCCCTGTCATGGTCACGATGTTGCTTGGCCCTTTTGGGGGAGCTCAAGACCAGCTTTTTTATAACCTCAAGCACCTGCTGTGGCACAGCCAGGGTTGAGGGACTTGTGTGAGCGATGGATGAGCTGCTTTGAGGGAATTCTCCCCCAAAAGGCCAGCAAAGAGTGAGACATTTGAATATGGCCCAACCTGAAAGGCCTGGGGACTTGCTCCTTCCCAGTCCCCTGCTGCAGTCCCAGCGACACCAGCACCACAGAGCCAAACCCACAGGGCTGCTCAGTGCCAGGGCTACCACGGCAGCGGAGGAGGCTTCTTGCAGCACCTTGGGGCTGTGGTGGACACTAGAGCCACACCAGATCTCCCCCCAAAAGCTGTTCCCGAGGGCTGTGCAGGTCACGGCTTCTCCAGGCTCAGGAATTGCCCTATAGACGCTGGCCCTGTGGCACTGCTGGTGCCGGGGAGCTGAGTTGAGCCCACGGGGACGCTGCTGCGCAGGGGCCAGGGATTGCTTGAGGGTCACCACACTATGGACCATATTGTGGAGGTGCTGCCGTCACCTCAGGGTGGAGACCACTGGTTAGTGGCAATGGAGACTGGGATGCTGAGCAGCAGCGCCGGAGCCGGCGCATCCCGTGCTGCAGCCCTCGCTCCCGCAGCCACGCAGGGAGCCCTGCGGCTCCGCACGCCCCAGCTCCAGGGAGCCCCCCAGCAGCCCCTACCTCGTGCTCTGCTCCACTCCAACGTTGCCCGGCCATCAATAGCACTTGCTTAATTAATTTGATGGGAACAGCAGGGACCGCACTTTGCATTTAGTGAACTTCCGAGAACTTCCAACCTCATCTTCATAATTGGCCCCATAAATTTGAGGAAAGAGAGAAATCAGCAAAGGCAGAGGAGCTAGGGAGGGCGGGAGAGGCCCAGCACGCAGGAGGGCGGGCAGGCGCGTGAGAAGTGACTCTATTTGGTGTCCTTATTTAATTTTATTGCACAGATCCATCTTCGCCCGCCCCCTCCCTGCCTAGCCCTCTCTCTCCCGCTCTCCCTGCTGGGTTCACCTAATCATGATAAATTCATATTCATTTCCCTGCCTGCTCCAGCGGGGGGGAGTAGCTCCGTTACATTTGCCCGGCCGTGCTGCCATTAGCAAATATTTACTCATGAATATCAAGTGCCACCGGCGGGAGCCGAAACGCCCCTTCGGCAGCTCTTTTCCCCAGCCCGAAGCCCTCTCCCACCCTGGAGCTGGCACAGGAGATGGGGATGGGTGTCTCTCCCCACCGCAAGGGACCAGGAGAGGGAAACGCTGCCCCTCGGTTAGTGCTGCCTGGGCTCTTGCTGCAGGCCCCGTGCGTGCTCATGCTGCGGAGGGGCACAGGGCAGCGCTGGGGCGCTCGGCCCCGCTGCCCCCCTGCTCCCGGCTCTCGCAGTGCTGCTGCGTTTGGGTTTATTTTTAATTTTCAGGATGATCAGACGCACAGGCGGGAGGGCAGGAAGGAGGGCGCTGGGGAGGGGGAAGAGCCGGAGCCCTTCCTGAGACGCGGCAGCCGGGTGGGAGCCTGTGAGATACAGCTCCAGCCTCCTCTGGGCCCCCTCCCGTGCCTCCCGGCCTCCCACCCCTCTGGGCACAGAGCCTTGGCCCTTCCTGCACACATGATGGTCCCCGTGATGCGTTAACACCCGAGCCAGCCCCATGGGTCCGCGAAAGGAGCCTGGGGACCACGTGGCAGTAGCAGAGGGGACACGTCCCCAGCGGTGCCATGGCTCTTGCGGAGGGCAGCCCAGGCCCAAGCTCCCTGCAGCTGCCTTCCCTTGAGGAAAAGCAACAGGAGCAGCAGGGCTGGGGCAGTGCTGGTGCCACAGCAGCCCTTCAGGGCCACAGCGTGACCTGGGAGCCCTGGGCCACTGTGGGACTGACCTACCTCGTCCCCTCACCTCCTGGTCTGGTCTCTACCCATGCTGGTGGGTCCCCTGGCCCCTCTCCTGCTTCTCCATCTCCTCTTGAGCCCACAGCTCCCGCTGTTCCTCTTTGTGCACAGGGGCTCCCCGGCTGCCCAGGAAGAGCCGGGGCCATCCCTAGCTGGACAGACAGATGTGGTGATCCCAACAGCTGCAGGGCAGAGAGCCAAAGGACAGAGGCACAGCAGGGATAAAAAAAATAAGGAATTTATTTTGCTTCCATTTTCAAAGCACCAAGACATTCATCAAGCCTAAGGACATTCATTTCCATCATATATTGGGGAGAGCAGTGGGGCAGGGGGACAGGGCAGGCCCTGGGCGGGCAAGCCCAGCAGGAGCCCTGCAGTCCCCTCTGCAGGAGTCCCCCCAGCAGCAGATGCCTCAGGGCACCTCTGCCCTCAGGAACCCCTGCAACACCCCTAATAAAACAGAGCACTGAGAGCACCTCCTCACCTCCAGAAATTCATCTCCAGGATATAAAAATAGTCAAGGCTTTCTGAGGAATCCAAGTCACTCCCCTGGAACCAAAAGGGTTAGCACAAACACACACACTCAAACCTCTTCTCTGTCAACAGAGAGCAGGTGACCCCCAGCCTCCATAGGTACAAAACAAGGTAAACTTTGCCCAAATTAGAATCCCGCCTCATCTCTGCCTGGCACCCACAAAACACGCAGCCCAGACAGGTGCCTTCCGTGCTGTTACATTCACACCCCTCAGCACAGCTCCCCAAGCTGCAAGGTTCCCCTGTGCCCTCCTGCACGGAGAGGAAAGGGGTGACAGCCGAGGCCCCGGGCGCTCTGCAGTGGGACGCCCACGGCACCTTCAGGCAGCAAGCTCAGAGCGCAGCCTCGAGCCCCAGGCCATGCAGAGAGACCTGCCAAGGGCACCGGCAGCTTGGATGGAGAGAAGGGGCCAGCAGCACGAGGCAGCAGGGCAAGGAGGGGGCTTTACAGTCCCCATTGCAGCACTGCGAATGGGCAGCCCTGATGCCTTTTTACATGGCTCAGCACACAGATTGTGGGGCGTCTACATTCAGGCACAGAGATGCGCCCTGCTTTCCCCATTGCTATGCACAGAGAGGGGTCAGACCTCTCACCTCTCCGGCCCAGCCTCCGGAGGCTCCCCCAGGCTACCCGGGAGGGCAGCGCTGGGTGAGCAGGGGGCAGCTCGTGTGCGGGGCAGGCGGGCAGGCGCTGCCCCAGCACCCGCAGCGCCAGGCAGCAGCGCAGCACAAGGCAGCAGCACTCCCAGCCCGCGCCCTCTGCTGGGGGAAGCCACCAAGCTCTGCCCACAGCCCGGCTGCACGGCTGCCCGCCAGGCTGTGCAGCCCCTTCTTGAGGACGGGGAACACTGGAGGAGGGGGTCGTCACGGCGCAGCCCCAGGGCAGTCAGCATCCTTCAAAACAGCAGACGCAGGGTGCTGGCGACAACAGCGTCACCAGTCCCGCTCAGAGGGCTCCCGGTAAGGCAGCCCCAGCTGGATAAAAACGTCCCTTTCGGTGGGGGTAGGCAGGACCTGGCCAGGGCCCACCTTGACGCCACCGGGGCCCCGTGGCACGGCCGAGCACAGGGAGTGCTCTGACAGGCTCATGCCCTTGGTCTTGGCCAGGGCCCGCATGGAGCGGTTGAAGTGAGCTGAGCCGGTGAAGTAGAGCAGGGCACAGGCGAACTCGCCGTAAGGCACCACGATGATGTCGAGGCGCCGGTGCCGCTGGGATGGTCCGGGGAGGCGACACACGCCCAAGTACTTCTTCTGATCACCGTTGTCCTCCTGGGTCACCAAGTCGTCCGTGAGGAAGCCTGGGGAGACGGAGCAGACACAGGTAAAGGGCTGAGAGACCAAGACTGACCTGCCAAAGCTTCCCATCTTCCAGAAAGCACTTGAGGTGTCCCAAAATGGGCTGCAGTTGTCCCCAAAACCGGTCTCGGCTCTGGCAACGCCACACAGGAAAAGCTGTGTTGAGCTGCAGCACTCTGAGGATTTACGACATATCTTGCAACCCAGCGCCTGTCCCTCTATGGATGCTACTTGTTTGGAGCTCAGATCTCACTGCTCCTGAGCTCCTGCTTGGCAGCACATGCCAGTCCCCAGGCCCTCTCACCGCTCCTGTGGAGGCTGTTGAGCAGTTTGCTGAAGACGCCACGGTGAGACTGCCCGTCGGGGTGCGTCACCAGCACGTCCACGTCTCCACACGTGGGCTTGCCTCGACGGTACGAGCCACAGGCCACACACACCAGCCCGGGGTTCAGCGCCACGGCTGCTTGTCTGACCTTTAAGAATAGAAAGGGAGGGATGAGGAGTCTTGAGGACAGGTCTCTGTATCCCTCTCCTGAATAGTATCCTGCACCCTCCCTTGCAGCCCTATGGTCTCCGCATGGAGCAGCTATGTAAAAAGCACAGTAAACTGCATGGAGGGAGAGGCCACCCTGCTACCAGGAACCACAGGTGCTTGGGTAGCTCCTGTGAGGTTCTGCCTAGCCCAGATCCACACAACAGACCTCTCCTATGACCATCAGACAACTGAGTTGGCAGGGTAGGGTCAGAGCCCTCAGCCTCAAGGAGAGGAGGAGGGCAGAGGGTTTTCAGCATTCCTTGTGGGTCAGGACAGCAGAGCTCCTGCTGGTCACAAGGAGCATGAGCTGAACGTGAGATGGTCACAGATCCCTGAAGTACAGAGGAGTTCAGAGCAAATCTCCTCAGCAAGCCCCAAAAATCTTTAATGCCACCTGGATTCCCATCCTGCTGGGTCTCTGCCTTTAAAGCAGAGCTAGGCTTCCTGAGGAAAACCACTAACAACCCAGTATTTTACACTGAATTGATGCCAAGCAGCCATATATAATCAGACCCTTAATGCAGCCATTTTTGGGCTAGTCTGTAGCCCCTGTTTCTGCCCAAACTGCTAGTTCTGATGGCTTCATTCATTAAATCCTTGAGAAGGTCCTTGGGCAGCAACAGAGTATTCCCCACATGACTGTGCCAATCATCCTGCTGGCAACAAATAATTAGAGGCCCGCTGATGAGCCCATCACAGGGGCTGGGGTTCAGAAAGCTTGTGTCCATGCCCACAACCCCTTGTCAGTCTTCGGGATCATCCTTCATTAGCAAGAGATAAACCCATTAACCTTTGCCCCAAAGGTGCTCCAAGAAGGCCACAGGCCTTTCTCATGCGGAGCAGCTCCTCCTCTGGTGCTCTTGCCCCCTTCTGACTTTAAATGAAGATTTCTAGAAAGCTCCCAGCCTCAGCCCAGAGCCCCAAAGCTCCTCAGATCTCCCTGTGACAGGCAGCACAGACAGTGACTAATCCCTTCTTCACTCTCCTGGGCCTGGATCGGAGGTGTGTGCGTGTGTATGGAGGGGAGCCCAGTAATCCCTTCAAATTAACAATAGATCCATCCCCAAGAGCCACCTTCTCAACCCAGGCTGCCTGGGAAAAGGGCTGCTTGCTGCTGAAAGGGCTAATCCGGCACACAGGAGTGACACCCCAGCAGGAGCCTGGCAGGAGGGTATTCTTCGTGGCCAGAGCCTGTGGCCGAGTGACAGGGTCATGCTGGCTGCTGCTTCTATGGTGATCAGTGAGCATGGGGGCAGCAATGACAGTCTCCCCTAGCTCATAGCTCACATTAGGGCATGCTGGCTTAGCACCCCACAACCCTGGAGTATCATAGCCTACCAGAGCAAGTAGCACCCATTTGTAGCCTAAATCTCCTTTGCCTGCCACTAGGTACCTCCTGCTCCAACACTAAGCTTGACAGCCAGAGCACAGGTGCTCATAAGGTGCTCACAGCTTCCTTTGGAAAAGCACCACAGAGACAGTTCAGGGGCCTTGGCTGCAAGCAGATATTGCAGAGGAGATGAGGGAGCTGGGAAGCTGCTCATCCCACCATGCCAATGCAGCCTTCCCAAAGCAAGGCAGGGGGTGCAGCTGACACCCAGGAAGTACTGTCCTCCTTGAACCTTCCTACTAAGCCAGTGCTTTGTGTGCCCATGTCCAGAAAGGGTCCCCTGAGCCCTGATACCACAGACAAGAGGAGCTGGAGAGCTCAGCTCTAATAGCAAAGCACCTTCCACCACCTGCAGCCTCCCACCAGAGCCCAGCAATCACTGTGCTCCGAGGGGCTGCGGTCGAGCTACTCACAGTCTGTTCTATTTCCGCAGCTTCCTCTCGAGACATACGCTCCAGGAAGTCCTCATAGTGCTTCAGCCCCACGGCCTGCTGGCTGCTGAGGGATGCCTTGGTGCGGATATCATCCAGCGTCCGGAAACCCTGGTGCAGATCGTGTTGTTATATTCAGACATCTGCTGAGACTCTACTCTTCAAATGCTTTCAACTGAGATTTGAGGGGATTACATTCCACCTTGCTCGAGTTCAGGCTAGTTGCAGCTTCAGAGATCCCATCACTTATGGTCTAGTTCCTAAGGACAGGGGATTTAAGCAATCCCACTACCCACAGGCACTTCTAATCTCCACCTCACAAAGGCTTTGAATCTCAGCTAGTCCTGACAGAAGAGTACTGTTCTTAAGGCATGGTGTTCCTGCATCTTGCTGGAAAACAGGCCGTGCAGGTAAGGAGAAGTAGACAGTGTGAACATAGCTATATTTTAAGACATAGCTATATTTTAAGACATAGCTATATTTAAGACAAAAAATTCCAAGCACGACATCAAGCAGATGGCCAGGTTTCATTAACTTTGCTCATAAAACAAACTGTTTTTAAAAAAGAAACCCACTCAGTCACTCGTATGACCAGCAGCTACAGCAGCCAACTGGGACAGCACACCACCACTAACCGGCTCATGAGCTTTCGAGGCCAGGATCTCCTCATTCCAGGCTGCCTCTTAGCAGTGTCATTGACACTTTATTTTAGCGGTGCAAGATGAGCTAAAAGCAGTGATGCTACCCCCTCAACTATACATCTTCATCCTCTACCCCCCTACTCCATTTTCCCCTGAATACCCCATACCAACATCAAGTCTTACACATCCACCTGCAAAACCAGGCATAGGGCCCACTCCTGAACTCTGGCCACCAGAAACTACTTGTAACCGCGATTCTCCTGTTGTCAGGAGGGGTCTGATAAGATGTAGTCTGGAAACCTCTTATGTAGGCACTAAACTTACCTGCTGGTACCACATCTGGGCTGTCTTGACCCCTGCTCCCCAAATGTTGGAAAACAACTCCAGCACAGGCACGTTCTCGCTGATGTGATCCAGCTTGCGCAGATGTCCGCTCTCCAAGATCTCCAAAATCTTCTCTGCCATCCGTTTCCCAATCCCAGGGATTTTACAGGCTTCCTACACAAGAAACCAGAGTAGTGGCAAAGTGAAGGCCACAGACAGGCTGGGAAGTTGTTATCCACTCAGAGACTGGCTACCCCCTAAACAGTAACTGCTAAGTGGCAGAACTAGCTGTGTATGCTGCTGTCCTCTCTGCACCACCCTTATATGCACAGTGTCAAGTGCAGAAAGACAAGCAGACAGAAGGGGACCAAAACACCGACACACCTAATGGCTGGACCACTGCAGTTGATCAGGACCAGGTCTAACTTGTCTTATGTACTGTCTCTAACACGCTCCATCTGATGAGGCTTGAGGGGAAGGTGTGAATGTCTTCCCCAGCCGCCATGTCCAGGGACATTCACTTCATGGTTGCTCAGATCTGGCCATGAAAGTCTCAGTGATCTGATTTCTAGGCATCTGAAAACACTGCAGATGTGAAGCCTGTGTAGCCAGTGTGAACTGTACTACTGTGTAGCCAGTGAGAATCCAACTCACACTGGCTACACAGCTTCCATCAAAACCCTCCCAGCAGGGAATTCCCAAGACCTGAAAATAAGCTATCCCAAAAGAAAGGGGTTTGGTTCAGAACAGAGATAGGATGCTATGTCCCTGCTACACTACCCTAGAAAGATATTTTACCTGGTAGGACGTGACTGGTTTGTGGTAGCTCTTGAGCGCATTGATGGCTTTGGAGTAGCCCAGAGACCTCCACTTGTCGCCCTGGACAGAATAGGCCTTTGCCAGCACTTCCAGCTTCTCTGTGATGAACTGATTATGATTCTCCTTCTTGCTCTTGGAGGACTGAGCACAAACCCACTTGCTGAGAGGCTGGGCCACTGGGGAAGAGCTGTCACTGGTCTCCTCTGATGATTTTAGAGGGTAGCAGCCAGAAATCAGTGCTTCTAGATCTCCCTGGGTAACACCAGCATCTTCTCCTTCGCTGTCTTCATCACCAGAGACTTTCTTTATGGAAAAGTAGAAAAGTAGCCATATGAGAATAACTAGTGCCCAGGGGATGTATGTGAGGCATGCAATCAAACCCCAGGGCTTGGCAGGCATTCTTTGAAGCTACATGCACATCTGACACACACACAAAACACAGGAGATAGAGACCGTGGCCCAAGTACACATGCACCTCCTATGGCCAAGCCCCTGAGACCTAACTGAGGTAAGACACTGGTTAAATGAG
Organism: Crypturellus tataupa; assembly: GCA_034781795.1. Lineage (NCBI taxonomy): Eukaryota > Metazoa > Chordata > Aves > Tinamiformes > Tinamidae > Crypturellus > Crypturellus tataupa. The sequence continues at coordinate 344,112 of JAWLRI010000203.1, read as the reverse complement.
CAGCAGTTGCCAACAGCCTGGTGTGACAAAGCCAAAATCACTGGCTGGGGACTCCTGACTCCCTGTTCCCACTTGGAAACTTTTTGTTATGTGCGCATCCCTCATGTTCAGACTACAAATTCCCCATCCATGACACAAATCACAGAATATATGTGTGCAACTCTATTTTCATGTTACTGACTAAAATTTTTAGCAGGGTAGTAAATAATCAGAGCCCATTTTTTCCCCATGGCTATCTGCAATAGAAAAGGGGGCGGAAGGGGTGAGACAAAGGACTCCACATTCTTCAGTGACAGAAGGAAGAACCAATGTACACATCTGCTGATACTCTCAGCATTAGGATGCCTCTGTGTGGACTTACAAAATAGTCAGCCTTGGCTTCAGGTAACGAACAAAAGAGCATAGAAATAGGAAGCTGAACAGAGGCTTTGCAGACTGCATTGCTCACTGGGGTCCCCCTCTCTCCTAACGTATAAACACAGAAGCTCAAGAAGAGCCAGGAGTTCCTGTACTATGAAAACAACTTCAAGTCAGTCCTACAGTTACACGTGCCACTAATCCCTATTATGAGTTTCTGAAAAGTGGCAGTCTGACTTAGGCAGAAACAGCCTCTGGTTCTGGGCTGGGGAGTTCAGCTGTCTCCTGACTATTCCTGCAGGATCTGCAAGATACAGAGCTGAAACCTTTATGGAGCAGGGACGGGATGTTCATTTGCTTTCCTTTTTGTAATCTTGCTTTATAAATGCTGCAAACTGGGTTGGAGTGAAGCTTTGATAAACTAGCTTTATTCACCTTGAAACTTTGTACATGTGACTCCCTTAGGCCACTCTGGCCCATTAAGTCTTAGAATAGGTAGATCAGCTAGCAAGTGCCTTAAGAGTAGCTAAGGAGCATATAAGCCAGCACTACACACGTCTCCAAAGTTGGATACAAACTCCCCAAATCTCCATACTTAGCAAGAGCACTTCCTTACAGAAACATGTGTGAAGCTTCTGAGATGCTTTAGGATCCTACAACAGCTGACTGTCACTTTAGCTTGATGTTAAAAGTAGCTGGTACTGTCTTTAAAGTACATCCAGTGGTTTTCCTTTCTTCTCCCCAAACCTACCTGGTCCTAAGCTTGGACCAAGAGGTTTTGCTCCAGTATCTACAGATGGTTCCGTGCATAGACTAGCCACAGAAAATATCAGTGTTTGAAGCAAAAGAGCAACAGGGTTTCACACAGTCTCTAACTGCTTTCTGACCACTAAAGTTTTAAATGTGAGCAGAAATCAAGGCAGTTGCCACAGGACCTTCAAGAGTTTAAAAACCCTCTGCTTCAGTTAAGGGTGAGATTCCTTAGAGATTGTCACTAAATTAACCAGAGTTACAAGAAACAACAAAGATGGGGTAACAGCAAAGGTGATGAAGACATTAGAAAGCAACAGCCAATTCTGTGACATGCTAGATAGTAAGTCTGAAAAAGGAATCCCCTCCACACAAATTCAAGAGAAGGGGAAAGCCCAAAACAAAGGAGCCTTCAAGAAGACCGTCAGCTAGGGTTTTATGAAACAGGATTTTATTTAACAGCAACTGCGATTTTGGAAGGTGCTGGCAAACTCAGCACTAGAGCACTATAATAGGGCTACAGTTCTCAGAGATCTTGGGTAACTTTGCTACAGATAGATCTGGATGAAGCAATGTCAAAATCAGCAAAATTAAGCGAAATGCAGAGAGAACAGAAAGCTAATGTCAAATCTTGAGAGGGTGACTCACAGCAGAGACCACTAATATCCCAGCATGGATATTTAAAGCCCAACACACAACCATCTGGGTGGCAACCTGATCCGCTACACGTATGTCTGAAGAGGATGCTTGCCAGGGAGTGGAGAACAAGTCAGTAAGGCTTAAGCAGGAACACGGGATGAAATATCAAAGAGAGTTTCCTGAAAGGGAGATATTCTCAGATATGGAATATTTCCCAAAAGGAGGCAGAGAAAACATGATCATCAGAATGAGCCTTGGACTGATCAAAGCACCAGAACTGCTTCTGCTGTTAGCATTTTGATGGAGACAGGAACACCTAAAGGGGACAAAGGGAAACAGCTACCACATTCACAGCCCAAACCTGCCAGTACTGAGATCCCCTGAGGTATCCACATGCCTTTGCTTTGCTGGGGTATCCTTGCTGCAGCACTACAGGATGCTCCTAGCCACGGAAAGCAGCATGCAGGACCATTCGTAAGAACGGCCTGTGCTGAAGCCTCACCTCAGCTGACTCCTGCTGTCCAAGGATGTCCAGGGTTTGAGGCAAGGAATCCTCCACGGGTGCTTCAGCCTTTGGTCTCACAGCTTCCTGCCCAGCCAGGGGCTGAACCTCTTTGCCAGCCAGGAGCTTTTGCTGCTTCTGTTTCTGCAGCTCTCCCTCCTCCAGGTACCTGCCATGGATCAGATGTCTTAGTATAAGAGTGGAAGATTTCTCAGCCCCCAGATGTTTGCCTAAGAAACCCATATGCATTATTTGGGATACAGCAAACAACCAACATGAATTTTGTTTCTCAGTTCACAGACTCATTACTCTGGTCTTGGGTCAAATACTCAGTTTCCACTTGCTTTGCTGACCTGCAGCTTCCACTTCTCAGATTCTTCCTCCAAAGCTCTGCCAATACATTTTGATCCTAACCTGCAGCTGCCTGCTGCTCCATTCCTTGTTTCCTCAGGTGCCTAATAGTTTTCTCTACTTTTCATCTGCAATAATCAAGAAACAGCATTTCATTCTCAGCCTTTCTAAAGCAGATTTCCTTCCTACCCCTGATGGATTGAGAGAAAGTCTTCTTTAGCACTGCTAAAGAAGCGTCTTTAGCATCTATAGCAAGCACCAACACTCCTGATAGCACTTCCAGACTCTACTTCTGCTACCCAACAGACCAGCAACCACTCACAAAATTCACAAACTGTATAAGGGAAAAAAAACCTCTGAGCTGTGCCCGAAGGTTACGTAACAAGCTGCAGCCTGGGGATCATGAGCAGGGGTGAAACACCAGCTCAGCTCAGCTTGGAACAGGGGTTCCATAAGGAAGAACTACTGCCTGGCATTTGCATACCTGAAGGGGATACGGATGCTGTAGCCCTTGGTACTCAGCAGCTTCTGGTCTTTAATGCATGTGCTTAACCAGGATGCCTTCACTAGCTGCAATCCCGAGGGCAGCTTGGATAGTTTAAGGAGCCGGAAGGCCCGATCGCAGTCCATGTCTTCGGCCACCACGACGTGCGTCACCTCCGAGCAGAGCTGGCTGTGGACCCGGCCCCCATTCTGCACGATCTGCTGGCAGAAGATCTCAGCCCTCACTTGGCCGATGCCAGCTCGCAGCACGTAGGCAGTGACGGGTCTCAGCCACTCTGCTGCAGAAAGAAATAGGAGCAGGAGGTCAGTGCGGGACAGCGTCCCAAACCAGCTGGGCTACGTGTTTCATGCAGGACTTCTTGAGAGCGACGGGGGCACCAGCCACGGGGCCAAGGCTGGACACGGCAAATCACACGTCCGTGGTCTTTGCAGGGAAAGTGCCTGAGTCAGAAAAAGGCCCTGGGAGGAGGGCATCAACGGCCGGGTCAGGGCGGACTTACCCTCGGGCAACCCTGCGGCCTCCTCCCTCGCCAGCTTGGCCGGGACGCTCTTGCCCGGCTCATCCTTGCCCTTCTTCCTCTTGGGGAAGGCCTTAACAATCCCACGCGGCTCCATGGAGCCCGGGGGAGGCTCGTACTGCCAGCGCCCAGCACCGGCTACAAACAGACAAATAAATAAATAAATAAATATTAAGCGGAAGGGCGCTCCGCGGGGCAGCGTCACCCTCCCGAGGGAAGCGCCGAGGAGGGGAGGGGAGGGGAGGCGCAGGCCGGCGGCTCCGAGCGGGAGCCACCGAGGAAGCCACTTCAGAGGAGGCCGCGGCGGGGCCCTCGAAACCGCCGGGCAGGTGCGAGGGGGAGGAGGGCAGAGGCGGTGCCCGGCGCGCGGCGATGGCGGCACTTCCGGGCGGCGGGAGGAAGCGGGCGGCGGGCGGCGTTGCCGTGGCGACGGCGCG
>JAWLRI010000203.1:273760-331671 GCA_034781795.1 Crypturellus tataupa | reverse complement strand
TGAGGGAGAGGGAGAGGGAGAGGGAGAGTTTCCCCACAGACTTGTAACATCTCTAATCAGCTGTCTTATACTCTGTGTTACCATTGGCCCAGTGATTCCCCCAGAATCACTATTGCTTGCAAGTCTTCAAGACATACAGCTTTGAATTGATGACAGATTGTTCCATCAAAAGCGGGCACTTACACATCACATGCATCACTTACCTTCCAGGAGAATAAGTGGCACTGCAGCAACTACAAGAGAGCTGGGAATGAGTGGGAATGATGTGCCACAGCTACATCAGGAACTGTGGCAGGGTGCTGTGCTGGAAAGAGATCCTTGCAAGGATGTGACCCTGCAGCAAAACCACACTTTTCAATTACTTCCTATCTCACATCCATGGGAAATTAAGGGCTGCCTTCATGCAGGAGTAGGAGCTGGGTGGTTTTTCCTCCCTGCTAAGGACTCCAAACAACCAATATTCTTCCAATTTATGAGAATCACAAGGGCAAGAGCCACCTCTTGAGAGTGCAACTGGCCTAGAAAGTCCTAGCATAGCACCACATGATGGGTGCTTTACTCTGGAAACACTCACCATTTGTGATACAAAGACTCTTTTCCATATTTAGAAAACTCAAACTTGCAGCCCAGTAGAGATCATGCATCCCTGCCCCAAGGAGCACTGGCCCCAGACACTGCTGCACTCATCCAGGGCGCCGTCCTCCTTGGGAAACTCAGCTCTGGTCGGGCACTGGAGGCTGATGCAGAAAGGAGAAGAGCTCATTCACATATGCCTACAGGATCCCAATAAACTGCATCAGTTCTTGGGATCTGCCATAGTCCAGTGTGTTGCTTCAGTATTGAGGCAGCAAGGGCTCAGGTCATCTGTGAAAATCCAAGATCCCAGGAACTGTCTTCAACACAGCAACAGTCTAGCTGCAGGTCCAGCAGAAACATGCAGTGTCTGAAAGCAGTCCCAACCTCCTCTGCCCATCCAAGCCTCTGCAATCAGCTGGCATCACCACAGCCCCTTTGGAATTTGAAACAACACATAAAGTCTTTGCTGTTTCCCTTCAGTGTTTTATTTAGCAAAATGGAACTGTTCAGCCCTGCCAACTGCATAGCCTGACCCAATGGTCAAGCTGGGGAGGAATATGCTGAAAGCAGGGCTGGCTCTGCCTCTTAGCTCAGCTTTTGCTCTTGGGTTTGAAGGACAACACAAGCAGCTGTCAGGAAAACAAGCACAGGTGAAAGGTAGGACCTGCTCCAGGCACCTCCTCTTCTGCCAAAATACTGCACCCCACACACAACCTAGGTTTTTCTTCACATGGCTCAGAACTTGTCTGATCTTGACTGATCAGCACACACAGCTGATAGGGAAACCCAGCTCAACCTGCTCCTTAAATGCTGTATCCACAGAATGAAAAGAAAGAAAAAAAACCAACACGCTTAAAAAATCCTGACTTGCGCAAAATAAAAAGGATAAAGGACAACCGGCCTTTATTTCCACTAAAGGACAGGTGAGGTGGAGAAAGTCTGGCCCTTTGTGCACTCCTGAATGTAGCTTTCTAGTAGGCAAAGAATCCCTTGAGAAGTCTTGGGGCCCCTCTCACCTCTCCTGCCCTGCAATTCCCTGAGCCAAGTGTCAACTCCACTGAGTAGGGGTGACCAGAAACAGCCGCAGTGCCCCTCATGGGGCGGTGAAGTCGAGGACGTGCAGGGCTGATGCCAGTGCCGCGTAGAGATGGGTGGTACTGAAGCGGAGGCAGTACACGGGGCTGCTGGTGGGTGAAGACAGGTGAAAGCTCTGCAAGAAAACAAGAGAATTAACCTTTCCTAGGAGGAGCTTAGCCATAAGACCCCATTTGGAGTTGCACAAACCCAAAGACTGAGATTTAAAGCAGGCTTTTTCCCTACACGTAGATTAGGGTCTCTATGGCAAACCACCCCAAAGACAGACCAGCAGCCTTTATGCCTCTTCATCCAAAGACGTGGACACTTGACTGCCAGACACAACCTAGAAACCTGTTGCAGCCCAGCCTGCGGGCAGCCCTCACCTGCAGGCACCGAGTCTGCCGCTTATCCCAGAGGCGCACCACGCCGTAGTAGGAAGAGCCGCTGGCAATCATGTGGTTCCCATCACTCCTTATGCAGTACAGGGCGCTGTCGTGGGGCTCTTCCCACTCCTGGACGCACTTCCTGCAAGAGCAATGCAAAGCAACATACAACTGAGTCCACCCAGAGCCTGGACTGGAATTGAGGTCCAGTGTGCCCAGAGGAGCCATCTTAGCAGCAAGCAAAACCCGAGCTGTGGCACAAGGAGCACCCAGGAGCATCGCTCCATCCTCAGGGCCTCTGCAGGCAGGACTGGCTCACCTGGTGCTGGCCCGTATGTCCCAGTAGCGGATGTAGGTGTCGTACCCACATGAAAGGAGAAGGGAGGGTGTTTCATAGAAGACATCAAGGACTCCAGCTCCACGGTGGAAATCAGTCCCTAGGCAGGTCAACAGCTGACCACTGCAAAAAAACACAATAGGGAGAGTCATGCAGATCACAGAGCTCTTCTGCTACAGCAGGCCAGAGCAGAGATGCTCTTGTCTAGAGACAAGAGTCTCTAGATCTCCTTTCTATGATTTAACAGATGCAACCCCGCCCTTCCCCAATCTCTGCTGCTGTTGGGCCGCTAATCCTCGTGAAGGTTGATGAAGTGAGGAATCAAAGGAATGAGAAGGAAAGCTAAGGGCTAGGTGGCCCCTAACAGAATGAGATCGCTCTACTTCCACAGGGGAGGATTCCTAACCTGCAATAATCATTGATCTGATCAATCCTGTCCCATCTGACTCTCCCCATCAGCGTAGCTTCCATTGGAGCAATCCCTGGCATCTTGGACAGCCCATTTAGGTCTACAGATAGATGAAACTGCCCTGTTGCAGGCCATGGCTGCTCTCCTCAACCTCCTCCACTCACCTGCATGCTGCAAACACTGTATCAGTGGCTGCTCACAGCAGGCCAGGAGCAGATGTGCCTAGGCTGTTCTGGAGATGACATTTTTCCTCCTCTCATTCCTGGCCTACTGAGAAAGGGCAAAAGCATCATCTCCACAAAGCTCTAAGCCAGATACTCTCTAGACGTACAACTCCAACCTGAGCTCACTGTGAAAGGGTCCCTCTGCCAGGCAGGCTGCGAGTGAGAAGGGCTTGTAGTCCCTTCCCCAAGCCATAAGCACACTAAGCAGAGGGGACAGCCCATCTCCAGCCTCGCTCCACCTGTCCCATCAATCTATCCCATCAATCAGCACAGGGGGACAATCTGCCCAGCTGCTCGAAGCGGCCACCTATTGCAAACCTGCTCTCTCTTCCTCCTCCTCACATCCCCCCAAATCAAAACCGCTGGGCACAATAAACCTCGAAGCACCTGCTTTTCAAGCCCAGCCGTACGGCCGCCCTCTCCAACGGGCGCTTGGTTCTCAGGACAATGAAGTGGTCCTGAAAGCCGACAGCACGGACCCTGCATGGGGGTCGCTCCCCGCAGCCCCCCCCCCCCCCATTATTTTGTTACTTTCTGCTCCTTGATCCAGCATCACACAGTTCTGAGGCACATTGCCAAATGCCTTAATTCTGTCTGTAATCTGGGCTAAAGCCCTCGTTGGGGGATAAAGACCACACAAAAGGAGAAATAGAGTCCTGGGAGATGTTAAAACAAGTAAACACCTTTGTGTCAGGAGAGAGAAATCGCTGATAAAGCAGATTAGCGCCTCGAGCCCTGGTGTCCCCAGATCAGAAGGCGAGCCCTGGCCGATCTTTGCAGCCAGCACGCTTCTATGATCACAGAGCTGGCGGCATGCTGGGGCCAGCCTGTTTCCCCACAGTCACTCTCCAAAGAGCAGATTATGTAGAATAACAATTTCTTTGTGGCTGTGTAATTCCCTCCGTGACCGTGGCTGTGGGCAGCTACATTGGCCCTTGATGCCAGGGCCCTAGCAACCATTTAGAGAGGCCAACCAGCCCTAGCAATGCCCCCCCCGTGCAAACCTCTCGGACAAGCTTTAACATCAAGTGCATGAATTAATCCCCCCCAACATGAATCCAGGGGTGCTGGCTTATTGGACTTTGTGTTTCTCCAGGAAAGGAATCGAGGGGATTCCAGGCTTCAGCCCTTTGCAACCTTCTCACAATACATTAACCCTTGGAGGGTTACTTGTAAACCAGCCCAGCAGCAACTCTGCACCTGTAGGCAGGTCAGAAGGTTGAAGCATTTGCAGGCTGAATAGCAACAGTGAGAACTGCAGAAATTGGCTAGGGCAGAGGGGTCCTCGACTCCACTATGGAGTGTGGCAGGACCAGGTATCACCAAGTTCTGGCACTCTGCTACCCCTTCAAGCACACAGATCCTCTCCATCTGCCACTTTGCAAATCCAGCAGGACGGATGGACATGCACTCAGCCCTTCTCAAAGCCTATGTACAGCCTTCCCAATCCTGTGAGTGATGAATACGGCCAATGTTGCATCACATGCATCAGAAGTATGAGGAGGGTTGGCCACTTTCCCAAGCAAGGGATGGGAAGAAGTTGGGCATGGCTGTCTGGCTGACCCAGCAAGGTCACTTCCCAATTCCCATTCCCCATCTCTACTGGGAGACAAGAAAAACAACACGGCAAAGGAGTCAAGCTCGGGCTGCTTGTGAGCAGAGTCCTCTGCTAGTTGCTACGGCTCACAGGAGACAAGGTGTCTCAGAGGGGCCAGGGCAGAGAAAAGCACCAGCAACTCCGCTGTTGCACAGACCCAGTAGGCAGACTACAGCTCCGAAAGCAGTCAGTGGGAGAAAACCAGCTCCCACGCTGGGTCTCCAGCATCCAGGGAGGCCCCAGCATCTGGCTTGAGCTGAGACAGGGAACAGGTTCTAGCTTCCTCCAAGGACGTCTGAACTAAGCTACCCAACCCAAACTCTTTTAGCTCTGTGGGACAGTCAGTGTGGAGGAGAGGACAGTAACTTGTGGGTAGCTTCAGCTTTCATCATGCTCAGTTCCCTTAACCATCCTCAGTGTTTCTGCCCCTGCCAGGAAGGCTGCCCCTTCATGAGCATCTTGCACTGCTGCTTGTGCTTGTCAGGGAAGCAGAGGTGTTTGCAGCACGCTGATTTCTCAGAGTGAAATACTTCAGCATCAAGCACCCAAGAACTCAAGCAGAAGAAATCCCAGAGATTAGACTCCTGCTTTCAGAATTTCCCACACAGCAGTGAACACCATCCAGGTGCCTTGCTCCTAGTATTTCTCCATGCCTTCACACCTCACTGCAGTGGTACCCAAGCATCTCAGTGATCAGAACCACAACTCTTCTCTTCCCTCCACTTCCCTTTGCATCCAAGACAGAAGGAAAACAAGCAAGTAAACAAAAATCCCAGCAACAACAACAACAACCAAAAAAGAATAACTTTTCTTGGGAGGCAGGAAAGGAGCAAAAACACATGGAAGTCACTGCAGTGAACACTGGCTTGACTGGTTTGTTTAAAAAAAAAAAAAAAAATCAAGGTCTCCAGCCCCAAGAATAGGCCACATGAGAAAGTTTCAATTGGGAGGTCCAACCCCTGCAAATGAAAACAGTTCCTCAGCAGTTTACAGAAACTACTTATTATATCACTTGTTACAGCGAAGTATTTACAATCTGATGCCAGGGAGGACAGCCCTACAGACACAACATTTGTGTCACAACCCAAGAACCTGGAGTGTTCTGGCACAGGGAAGTCAAACTGGCAACGGTGCTGAACGTAACAGATTAACTTGTCCTCTGTTTTTCAGTAGATGAAGGTGTCTTTGGGCCAGGAAATCCAGGAAGCAGACAACATACCAGGCTAGCTCCTCCCAGCACAGCCAGCCATGCTGCAAAGGAAACTCACTGCTGGTACAGATTTCTCAAGTTAGTTCCCCCAAACTCTCCAGGCTTCACCTGGACAACTACTCCTTAACTACTCCTTACCCTTAAAGATCCTTCCCCAGCTGCGGGGAGCAATATCCATGACTGAGATAATCCATTAAGGAATAGCAGGAACGCAGCAGGTGGACAAAACATTGTTAATGTGCTAGAAGACTTTTCTTGGCTAGAAGACATCAGCTCTAAGTGGGATGACAAACCAGAAAGATAAGTGAATTTTCTCTCTCCAATATGCATAGATCACCAGTGCCAGCCAAATCCAGTAAGGAACAACCTTTTCCTTTCCTTTCAGCCTTTGCATCCCAGCTCCTCCTAAAAGCCAGCTACCTCATCCACAGCATACCAGAGGTCAGGGTGCCCTATCCTTGTTCACATGCTTTAAAGGTTCATCAGCAAGTGACTGGAGAGCCCAAGAAAGAACAGGCACTTAAAGTCCTTGAGAACTCACTATGTCCTTGTCCTCCGGCACATTGTTTCAGGCCCTCTTCCAGCCAGGCAGCTAGTTAGCTCTGCAGTTAGGGGAAGTTTTGCTGCACTGCCCATTCTGAGTAGCCTGGGCCATGAAAGTGCCAGGATTTACTCCACCTGCTCGGTGGCACTGACAGAAACAACTCCCTGCCAGCAGCAGTCTGTGGAACAGAACTACAGATGTGGTAGTTCAGGCTTCCAGGAAACACCAGCCTAGGACCCAAAGCTCTCAAGTTCTAGAACCTAAACCACAAGCCATCTGGACCAATGCAGGCTCTGTAAACATAAGCAGACATAAAGTGCCAAACACAAAAGCCACAGGCTGTCTATGTGTATCGAGTGTTCCTGGCGTCTCCTGCTTTCTCTAAACAGACTGAAATTGTATTGGAATCATCCTGTACCAGTCTACAGGGAACAGAGATGGGATCCTAGAATCCTTTCCATTCCTGGCACAAGAAGGCGGGAACCCTGCTTTCAGCTCCTTGCTGATGGAACAAGCTATTTAAACAGGTTCGCTATGCCTGGGAAATGCATCAAATTGATGAGTCCAAATATGAAAGGAATTTGGTTCAGGCATTGTAGAGAATCCTTTGATGCCGCTCCGTCAATTTCCACATTCTTCAGAACACAAAACAGTTTCCATTACTTTTTAAATAAGCTATTTAGTTGGTGTTTCCAAATTTTACTCTTTTCTTGCCTGCTAGAAATCCAGTCATGAGCACTGCCATCCTGATATCTTCACAAGACAAAAAGCTTACTAGCTGGGAAATGGAACTATTGAGAAATAGCAAAAACAAGCTGATTTCTTCCTTTGATTTTGATTTTTGTTGTTGTTGTTGTTGTTTATAAACAAGCTCAAGACAAGCTTAAGCTCTTCTCCCCAACAAAATCTTCAAGAATTTTCACGGGGTAGCCCAGAAGGATCGGTTCTAGATAATTCAAGGATGTTGCACTCAAAGTTGAGAGCATCTTCACTTTCAAAGGCACAGGGATTATTCATGTGAGCAAAAAAGCTACTGGAAAGAGTTTTACAGTTCAAAACAGTTGGATACTTGAAGTGAACATCAGATTCAAAGGGAGAAAGGAAACAAAAACTCACTTAAAGACAATTATCCAGAGTTCAGTGTAGCCACAAGCCCTGTCATCCTGTTTGGAGAGTGCACCAAAACCAAAGGGAAGAGCTAAACTGCTGCCCTCTCCAACGTGCTTCACACCCAGGCTGAGGTGTCCAAGGGATGCTAAGAACCAATCTTAGCTTAGTCAAGAAAGGCTTGGCCAGACAACACCAAATATGCTTAGAGAGAAGTATATCTCCTTAATAAATTCATTCTTCTCAGGATTATCCTACCCCAAGGTTTCCGCTCTCCAGCATTGCTAATTCCTGCAGGGAGAGTGGAATTGTCTTTGAATGTATGGGGGAGACCCTCTGCCCGAAATGGTTCCAAGATGCTCTTAGAAGTGGCTTTCAGGAGAAATGCCCTTCAGCTTCCCCAGCGCAGCTGAAGGGATTCTAGGCAGTAGGGGGGAATGACACCAACGATGGTTTGAGACTGTGTGTGTGCGCGCACAGAGAGGGGGATGGACAGGAGTTTTGCCTTCTTTTCTTCTGCTTTCTCTGAATTGGCCCACACACGCTTTAAATGGTCCAATAAAAAGATACAATTTCTTTACCTTTCCAGCTCTGGGACCCTGTGAGTTTTTGTTGTTTGGGTTCCCGTAAGGTTAAGTTCAGAGGATAAACTGACACGCTGGGCTATGGGAAAAAGCCAGTTTCTTCAAATAAAGCCACAACGGTGCAAAAGAGACCCTGCTGGGGCTTTTATTTGGGAAAACAAACAGAAATGGCACCAAGCCCTTCTGCTTTACGAACCAATTTAACTATAAAACCAATGTTCTCCCTCTCGGGGGTGAGGAGGGGAGAGAGACAGGACATGACAATAGTCCAAAACCTTGGGGGGAAAAAATAGGACAAAAAAGGTTGTCTGTCCCCTTTTCTTTCTCATCCATGGCTCCTTTTCTTAGCACACGTGTGTTCTTGTAAAAACGATTAGATTGCAATTTGTATAACATGGTGACCCCCAAATTCAGACATTTAACCCCTTTTCTCTGCAAAGAATGTCAAGAATGTCTTCCCTGTCTTTCTTTCCAACGGGAGGAGTAGGGGGGGATTCTCTCAAACTGTGATTTCTTGGGGGAAGAGAGAAAGAGGGAGGCGAGGAAAAGAAGCAGGGAATTCTCAGAGCCTCTCGCCTTTCGCCCCACTTGTGTGGGAACAGGCGTCTGCATTGCTCCCTTTCTGGACAGGGCTCCGCAGGTCTCCTTTAGAGGGGAGACAAAAAAATGGAGAGCCCAAATCAAAACAAAGCCATCTGTTTAAATGAGCTACCGCTAGCCAGTGGCAGAGGGGGTTCCTCATTCACTCCTTTCCATTCTTCTCTCTTGCCTCTGTTGATTCTCTCTCAACCCAGGGAAAAATAAAGATTGCTTTTGCTTTGGCTCAGGGGGATGAAACTGATTGATGCGCTTGGAGTGTCCAGCCCCCACCCACGCTCTCCAATTGTTCAGGGCCTTGTAAAGTTGTCATAAATACGCCTGAACAGGAGTGCAAAGGCCACAGTGTGCCCTGGACACGCACACATCCAAAGGGCAGGAGCTGGCCTTGTGCTCATCTGCAGCCATCTAGGGCCAAGACTGCAGTAAGGAGGAAGGGATTTAGGATAAACACCTGTATGTCCTTTCCTAAGGGGGAAGAAAAAAAAAAAAACAAAAAACAAATAAACAAAAACGCACCAGAGTCCTCCAACTAAAGGAGGGCAGATGTCCCCTTAGGATTCAGAAAGGTGGTGATAAAGACATAAAAAAAAAATCAAAGAACCACAGGGCCCCAAACTGTTTGAGAACACATGCAGGTCATGAGAAAAACATAGTGTGTCCACCCAAGACTGAAATCATCCACTACATCCAAAAGGGGGAAAGCTCAGAACACAGCAAAACTGCTAGGACAAGCAGTCACCCAAGAGACAGATACTCAAGACCCAACCAGCATTCTCCAGCACTGGTCCCAGGAGACAGGTCCTGCTTCCAACAATGCCCAGGATCTTATATCAAAGCAATCAAAGCCTATAGTTAAGAGCTGCAGAACAGGGACAGGAATTTCCTTCCTACCTTGTCAAGTGATTAACTCATGCCTGAAGGCTAGAGTCATGCTGACATCCAGACTTGCTTCTCAAGTCACAGATGGGATAGGTAGCCCCATGAAGAATATCTGCTTGCCCAGATTAACACCTCAACTCTACCCTAACCATCTCACTGAAATAAAGAGATTCTAAATATAAAAATAGAAAGCCAAAGAGCAGTCATTGGGTCAAAGTGATTTAATATAAGCAATTCAATGGAAAGTTTTGCCTGAAGAGTAGAATTCACCCTCCAGTAGACCTCGCTGTGTTACCTCACCATCCTGTCCGAGCTTGGGGGAGAAGGCACAAAATTCATATTCCTGAATAACCACAGGTCGTACAAATAGGAACACTCATAACTGATGCTTCAAAGAGAGTAACCCAAGTTGTTTGCGTAGGAATGGCTGGTGAAAACAGCACAGCAAAGAACAAGCAGGAGAGCCTCTAGAGAAAAAAAGTGAGCAGCTATTTGTGGAAGAGGAAATATCAGTGGTTCATCTCACTACAGTGAGCAGAGGTAGTAGAAGGTGCATAGTTGCTTCCTACATAGTGATCTGAAGCAAGGAGGGCCCTGAGAACTGTTTAACTGGCTCCTGGAAAAGCTTCGGAAAGGCTGTTGTAATTTAAAGACTATTCAGCCAAGGTAGAGATGCCAAGGAAGAAACTCAAACCTTCACAGAAAAGAAGCCTAGAGAAAATTTTTTGTTCCAGCAAGAAATATATTTGGCATGACCAATCCACAGAAAAGCAGAGCAGGAGAGGGGAATCTAGATCTACTGCATGATATTACCATTCTTCTGTCCACAAAATTTTTGTGAAAAATAATGCCAGGATATATGCAATTGCCCCTCTCTCTTATTACACTGACATCTCTGCGTTCAAAGGCCTAGGTACAGACTCTCCACCCGTCTTGGAGTTAGTTATCTTCTCTTTCAATTTAGCAACTTCAATGCTGAACCCCATTTGCTCCCCTTCACGCAGCTTACACCATTATCATAGGTGTACCAAAGAGGGCTAAAAATACGTTTAAATTCTATAGTTCAAAGATAGAGAAAGAAGGGTCCACTATAGAACTTGTTTTAGAGTATAGGGCTAAGAAATCTGCTCATGTATCTAACTCCAAGCCTCTATTAAAAAAAAAAAAAAAAAAAAAAAAAGATTAAACAAGAAAAGCATCATTAGTGATGATCAGGTTCTACCAGTGGCTCCCTCAGCTCCATGCTCATGGTGAAGCCTAGCACCATATGCTACAGCACACCACCAGGATGTTTAACTCTACCATGCACAGCTGCCCAGTTACATTTGCTGATCAAGACCAATACAAGGAGTAGAAGTTTCCAAACCCTCCTTCCTTCCTGATGATTGCTCATGTCCACTTGCTCAGTGGGAATAGGCAAAGTGGTGCAAATCAAGATACACTGAAATTTGGAAGCTGGTGACTAATTTTCACCCACCCTGCTGCACAGGTAGGCACAACCTAACAAGCCCCTAGGAGGCTCCCATAGGAACAACTAGCAGAAATCAAGCAGTAGTGAGTTAAATTTAAGCCTTCTGCTTGTGGTGGCAGTGCTTGTGCTGCTCTCAGGAAGACAGACCACAATGTGACAGCACCACTGACAAATATGGATCACAACCTGCTCAGTAGCTGCTCATCTATCCTGCAAGCCTTCTCCCCACTCCTCTATTGCACACACCAGGGACACCTGAGTCTCCCTCTCCTCTGCTCCCAAGCCACTTTGATGCATGCTCTGCCTTCCACCTCCCTAAAAGGTGAGAACATCAAAGACACCTGCCTTGAACACCTGAAGAGCCCTGACAGCCAAAAAACACAACTCTGTATCTTCCCCTTCCACACTCACACTTCCCCCCCACCCTTCATCCCTTTGAAAAAGGTGGCAGAGATAAATGGAGACCAAAACAGCAAGAAAAAGCCATAGCTTTGGCCCACACCCTGCCTATTACTTAAGGGGGAAGGAACTCTTCCGAAAGAGGAGAAAAAAATGTGCTCAGACACAATGGCTCAAAAGGCCAGGCAGCAAACCGGGCCACTTTGTACTGCTAACAAGGGAAACCTAATTACAGGAAGAGGGCAAAGAGGGACAGATAAAAGGGATACAAAATTTCAACATCTGTTGCCATAAAGGGATAAGAAGTGGGGAAACGCAAAGTGTCAGTTTGGTGTCAGTGACGGCGTAAAGCCACTTTCAAAGGGCTCAGGAGAGGGAGAAAAACCTAAAGAGAAATTAGAGGGTTCTTAAAAAAAGAAAAAGAAAACCCACACTCCGCCAAAAATGCTTTCAAAAGCAGGGAGGAGATAGACAAAGACTGGGTGTTTAAAAAGGTAGAGAAGCTGGGGTGGTTTGCAGGGCACAGCTAACTTTGGCTCCATTTACACGATGGCTCTTGATCCCTGGGCCTGTTGCCTTGTGTCACAGGAAAGGAAAACGCAGGATTTGTGCATTCCAAGTGTTCACAACATGGCGAACTGCCACATCCGACTGATCATCGCTCCATTCCAAACACCAAGCTTAGCAGAACAGCTCTGAGAACTGCTGCAAAGAAGCCTCATCATACCCTGAGCAGAAGCATCCTTGAGGTGTTTGTCTCCTAAAGACAAGCAGACCACTATGATGTACTAGGCAGCAACAATTCTCTGTAGGCAAAGCACAAACGTTTTGGACCTGTTCCCAGTGGTGTGTCACCCTGTTTCCCTAAAAGAGATAAGAGGTGGGAAAAGAAATAAAAGCAGGTTGGGAAGAAGCTTTTCTTCTCTCACTCATCCTTCTCTAGCTGGTGTGCTGAGCCACACACCAGCACTGGACGATGAGACGGGAAGGTCTGTGCCAAGAAAGGCCAAAGGTAGGTGCACTTGCACAGAGAGCACAGCAGGAGGGGACTGGCATAGAGAGGTAAGAGGCCAAGGAGTCATCAAAACTCAATACTTGATGCAAGGACACAGGTTGGTAACCAGTGGCCTTTACCGCTACCTGTTCCTCTTTCCTGTGTACACCTACAGCCACCTAAGAGATACTCACACTGCCCTCACCTTGATCCTCAGTACCGAGCAGCAAGAAGCATTAACCCCAGATCGCAAAGTAATCTGATGGTACAATGTAGCATCTGTGAGGTGAGATATGTCCTCTAGAGCAACAGCCAGCCAGCTTCAAAAGCAAAAAGAAAAAAAAAACCCTCCTTCATTACAGGAGAAAGGGCCAGGTGTGGCAGCAGCTGGAATTTCAGCCATCAGAGGCAGTGTCTTGGCATTACGCGGTCATTCCCCTGCTTTAGACTCCCTTTGACAATTGCTTGTCGCTGCCTGTTTTGGCTTTGATCCGACACCATCACCCGAGCGGAGTCAGAAATGAAAGACAGTTGTGGGGGTGGGATGCAGTAAGAGGCGTTTCCTTTCCCCACTAAAAATTTCCTCGCCTCAAAACTCAACCATCCTTTTTCAAAGCCCAGAACATGTTTCCAGGTGAAGACATTATCCTTTTCCTCTCTGAGGGATGAGAACAGCTGCCCCAGGGTCAGAGAACAGCGAAGGTCGTAAATACAAAAACACACCATGACCAACAGCTACAAGCATCAGCCAAGGACTTATCAGGCCTGGAACTAAGAAGATCAGTACACAAAAGGTTATTTAAGCTTTAAATCCTTTTGTAGCATGTTCCAGCTCTCAGCTGTGGGGAAAAGACCACCTACCCCAAGGGAAGAGAATGCCACGGGCGCTGCTGCACTATTACTTACCCACACTCATGTACACAAAACCCAGCTAACTAAACTGACTTTTAGGTCTTGGAAAACACCGAAGATTTAAGGCAATGTTAATGAATCCTGTAAAGAACATGCCTTAAGCATCAGACTCTCCCCTGCCTCATTTTGTGAGGGAGAAATTGTTCAGTTTCTGCTGTTAGGGGTATATCTTTACCTGTTCAGCCTCTGCAGATCAGACTCCGGTCCTTCTTAGCCACAAGGAAAGGATAAATCAGCCAACTTGGAGGACCTGGGTAGAGCCTGACTGTCTGCCAGATTTTGTCAGAACATAGCTGGCACAGGAGCAGCTTTTCAACTCTGTGCAACTCCAAGATTTTCTATTTTCCTGCCACACTCCCACTTCTGGAGTGTCAACATGAAGACAATGTGCATAAATCCCAAAGCAAGAAATTAGTATTTCCCGACGAGCCTGCTGGAGGCCCTAAAAACAAGTCCACAGCCTTGCTTGAACAGTTTATGGAGAAGTCAAGAGTTGCAGCGACCATGGACATCACATCAAGCTTCCCAAGAGGCTGAGTGCCAGTGTCCCTGGCACGCTCCCCACACCACCTCTGCCTGGCACATGCTGACGAGACTCCCAGGCCACGCACTGGCACTCCACACAGGGAGAGCCCCAATGGCACAGTGCATTCCAGCTGTGACAGGTGAGGAGGGAAAAATAAGTTTGACACTCCAGCCATTGCAAACAGAGACCCAGTGGGCTAGATTGCCTTGGCTTTTTTATTTGCCTGTCACTCAGGCTTTGACGTTATTGAAAGATCAAACTCCGTTGTGCCTGTTCATTACCTTAATCCTATTTTCTACACGGCTTTATTATCTCTTCAGGCTTCCTTGGGAAAGGCTGTCAGAGAGGTGACCCTCTTCTCCCCTGCCCCAGTCTATCTTCCTCACTCCTGTTGGATGCCTCTATTCAAGAAAGGGCAAGAGGAATGATAGGCAAGGGTATCACAACACAGCCTGCACCTTTTGGGATACTCCAAAGTCAGTATCAGGTCACTATCAAACAGGCACCATGGCCGAATATACCTGGGCTGCCTTTTCCTCTCTAGTTTGTCCTTTGCAGGATGCATCTTTTGCCACGCTTTAAATTTTATTACATCAGAGAAAAAAGAAACAAAGTTTATAATTGCATATGATGCAATGGACTCAGCTGAGCATCTAAACTACACAGTAGAGAACAATGTCCTCAGACCGGCCCTGCATCCCCTCCAATGCCCCTCTACCTCCTTTCCTTAAACGCTGCCCTGCTGATACCCCTCAAGCCCCTTTTGCCACTGCCCCCTCCACATTCCCCCAGCCCTCACCAGCTCACCCCAGCCCTGACGGCACTCCCTTGATAAACTGTGCCGTGCCACTCCTACCAGTCTTGGAAAGCTGAGCTGCTCTTCCATAATCCCATCAAGTATTTGCTATCTGTCCATCACTACACAAACCGGCCCCAGGCTGAGAGTCTCAAATTTGTCAGCAGTTGAGTCTCATGTCAGGCTTTGAGCCCAACATTTCCCCAGTTGCTAAGGTCAGCACCTTCACCAAACAGAAATTACTTGGCAGCCTCAAATCAGAGGCCACGACAATTAACCTCTGATGCTTATTAAGACAGGAGGAAGACAACAAGTCATTTCATTAGATAACCTCTTGCCACCTCTTACTTCTCTGAGCTACTGGAAGCACCAGCCAGGACAAGAGGACTACACAGCCTGTGTTCACCTTTAGCTTCTCCTCACTACAGACCAGCAGACCAGTGAGAGAATGGGAAGATGCAGATCACCTTCTGCTCTCTCAAGGTCCTGGTTAAAGCATGGAGTAAAAGAGAGGAAAAGGAAGCTGTAATGGGTATTTTCTGACTGAACATAACTAAGGAGAAGAAACCAGATATAACACAAGTATCTTCATGAGGCATTAAGGATGGTTGTATGTCATTAATTAGGAAAGCTGTGAAGAAATAACATCAAAGAAGAGAGACTATACACCCATAGAGCCTTCCTGACAAATGGAGATGAGTACAGCTGTGAAATTAGACACAAGAACAGTCACTCCTGAGCTGGATGCCTCTCAGTGAGGCTGAGCAAAACTCGTGGTAACAGCCAGCCAGGAACTGACTTACAAAACCCAGCTGTTAATCAAGGTGGTCACTTCCATCTTCCCCGGGCAACAACAAGAAGTGCCAAACTGAATCAGGCTTATCTGAGACAGAAATACACCAGTTTGGAGGCTGGGCTTAGGCTCAAATCCACATTTCTTCCCCCAGACTCATTTTCTCACCTTCCAGTCATCACCATCATCATTCTTTCTACTGCTCTACACAACCTTCCTGTTTCCTCTCTTGGACTTTATAATCTGGATTGTCCATTTCAAGGGGAATTGCTGTACCAATATTGTCCCCCTTACACACACACACACACCTTTCCATGTCAAGTGGGTTCTTCCTTCAGATCCCATCCTTAACCATCTTGGTATGGGATCATTCTTGTAGTGTGTCTCCAGCACTGCATTTCCCCTGGTTATTCACTTCTCTCAAATCAAGTCATTCCCCATTACTTGGAATTTCACCTACCTCTCAAAGTCCCAGATTCTCAGGGGGGAGGTGTGTCCACAACAGGCAGTCCCTGTCACAAATGAGCTGTAAATAAAACAAGACAAACAGCTTACAAATCTTCAAACTTTCTCTGTCGTTGGCCTGAACTTCTAATCAAGCCATGATTGCTGAGACTCAGCAGGAAATATACACACATCTGCAAGCGTGGAGGGAAAGCCTAGTACAGGAACAGTTCTGCTTCCAATGGCACTTTGAGAACAGCTAGCACAATACTCAGGACATATCATATACTGCAAGTGAAACCACGAGCTGCTGATAGACCCAATGGAAAACTTGCAGCTAATGTTATTTCACATTGTGATTCTGTGTGTTGGCAAATTCCCAGCACAATCATGAACTGGCTGCAGCACCTCAGGCCTAACAACCACAGAATGATGCAGATTAGAAGGAATCTCCAGAGGCTTCCAGTTAACCTGCTCAAAGCAGGTCCAGTCTTAAAGCTGGATCAAGTTGTCTGCCCACTGCTTGAGCTCACTCCAGTACAGACACAATACCATAACTCACTTGCAACATTATTTCACTCACACTTTACACCAGGCTCCATTCCAAAATCCTTTCTGGCAATACTGCAGTCCATGCTGCATGTATTGCCTACAGAAATCACCTGCTATCCACTGGCCTTGACCTAGCTGATAAGAACTAACCTTTGAACTCAAAAAGCAGGAGCACTTGGGTACTGTGGCTCTCCACACCAGACTGCTTCCCTTGTGCCAGCTTCCTATCCTCAGACTAAATAAGAGAAACCAGTTCATACAAAGATTTCTAAGTAAGCTATAAATGACCTCTCACAAAGCAATATTTATTGCAGTTACTGAAAATAAAATGCCAAAACTATGTTTAAATCATTGTAACAAGGATAGCACAAATGCAGGAAATGGTCACTACTTTAAATACAGGCTGGCTCTATGCTCTGCCTAAACATCTTCTGCAGCAGAGCATAGGAGACGGCAACTAAGAGAGGAAAGCAAAATAAAAAATGTCCATAAAAAGAGTAATATTTAAACATTCCTTTGATCCTCTAAAACATTCTTCTTTTGAGGTTCAGGTGTCTCCAAGACTTAAATGCATGGGAATGGGTTCTTGTAATCTCAACTCCTGTGACAAGTACGACTGTTGGTGTTACAGAATACTCCAGCAGCAAAGGTGGGAACACACACTCAACTCCATCAAAGCCACAGAAGAGCCTTGCAGAAGCAGGGACAGAACTCCAGGCTCTTTCTAGTGATGGCTTTCAGCAAAAGCTCTCTCCAAATCCTAAGGCTGAAGTAGCACTGTCAAGCACATTATGCAGAAGAGGCAGGCAGCGATCTCCGCGCTATCCCAAACAGCTACGAGAACCGAGGAAGCGCCACAGCTACCAAACGCTCTTTTTCCTGGTCCTTTCCCTCCTCTCCAAGCACACACACCTGGAGGTGACTGCACAAGCACCATGACCCTTAGTTGACATGTAGGAGTGAACTGGGCCTGCAGCACAAAGCTGGAGCTATTTCAGACAGCCTCCAGCCAGGCTGCAAACTCCTGGGTTTGCTGAGAGCACATGTGCAACAGGCTCAATGTGCACAGGGCTCCCTGCACATATGATCTCAGAGTGCACACATGTACCCTTCCCCATGGAAATCTCTGACCAAAATGAGAGAATCCAAGGGAAAGCTGCTTTAGAAGTCAATTCTCATTCCTGAGCAATAGCTGCAAGGGCCAATAAGGAAGTGTGCAACATTTTGCACTTAGACACAAGGTTTCTGCTCAATCCCTGCCTTCCCTCCACCCCACTGCAGGACAAGAGGGAGCGCTACCTATCTGCCAGTATCTCCCATCTTAGGGAAGATGAGACTTGCTCCGAAAGCTTTCCAGGTCAAACCTCATGCCTGGAAAGCAACACTTTGGCCAGGGACTCCCTCAGCTACAAAGCTAGGTGTTGGGTTCTGTCCCTCCCTCCCCAAACATAATCCATTAATAACTACTAAAGCCAATTACTGTGGTTAGAAACATAATAGCAGCCAGGGAGTCACTCAAGCAGGCAATTGGGTGCTTAAGATTTTTCTTTTGGGGGACAAGCTGACTCTGTCCCCGCAGCAAAGGCCCCCACATGGGAGCTGGGCCCCTTTGTGCAGAAGGTATGCAGCAAGGCTTTGATGGTTGCCACAGGTCTAAATTAGCATGGAGGCACACCAACAGGGAGAGAAAGGTGGGAGGAACAGCAAGGCCTAATCTCTGCTCGTGCTGTCAGTTCTGGACTTCAGATTTGCCTCCTCATCCCCCTCGCTCCAAAAAACAGTGTGTTAAATGAAGAGATCTTTCTCTGGCATCACGCACAGGCCTTGGGGCCACAAACAAGTCTCTTCTGGGTAAAGCTGACTCCGTTCAGACAACAGGAATTTTGTCTCATACTTTAGGAGGATCAGGTTTGCAGGCCTTATCTTTACCAGGCGGGAGCCCATTAGCAAGCAGAGATAAGACTTCTCCCCAAAGAGCAAGGCACCTTCACTGCTAGGATTAGATAGCAGGACCCACAAGGCAGGCACAAGGGAACAGTCCCTGGGAGAGGCTGCCAAAGCCTGAGAACGAACAGAGCTTGGAGTCTGGATTCCCAGAGAATGAGACAGGGCCCCTCACCCCGTCTGGTCTGCAGTCAGACAGCTTCACTTCTTATTCCTGCTGAGACTGGGTACCTTGCACTTCAAGCTTTGGTAGGTGCGAGACAACACATTGGACCTAAGGACATACAATTCTGCTTCGAAATACCATCCAGAGCTATATAAGCAGGGCAGACTACCTAGGGAAGATAAAAGCACACGATGCCCTCATAAGTTAGCATAGCCATGACTTACCTCTCTAAATTATGTATGATACTACCAATATACACAGACACTGACTGGATGAATCCAAACAGTACATAAAAACTGCCATATCAAATGCAAGCTGTGGATGGGCTTGGGGATGCAACATTTCTTTCCCCACTAGGCCTTCTCCTGTCCCGTGAAAGCTGGGCGCTGTAAGTACGAGCTCCTTCAAGAGGCTCCTCTACGGGGAAGATAAGCACCATGGCAGGGCTACCACAGCTGGCTGTGTCATTGTGACGGGGATTCCCTGGGACGCAAAAGCAACAGGAAAGCCACTGTAGCATTTCTACCTCTGCTGTGCCAGGAACACTGGGACTTTGCTGTGTGCTTGGACACACATACTTCACGCTCAGGCTGCTTCTGCTGCCCAAAGCAAGGCATTTTCCATCTGAGATCCTGACATTCTTCTTCCCCTTTAAAATTCTGCAGTGGGGGAGGCAAAGCCTTCTCCATGCCACAGAAAAAGCATCCCATTAGAGATCACCCCCTTCAATAGGAGCTGAGCCAGGGGATCTGAGAAAGCATGCATATTTTGGCAGCGATGCTGGAAGAAACACAAGAACTTCTCTCCATCCAACTGACTTGAGGCCATTACAGATCCCATGGCATTTCTGGCAACAGCAGCAGGGTGCTGGCTACACTCCAGCGAGGATGATCCCACCCTTCCTCTCAAAATGCTGGCCTCCCCACCCCCTCCAGTTTCACCCCAGCCGTAGCCTCCCTCTTTACGCCATCCCAGACAGAGTACTGCCAGATAGGACTGCCAGGAAGGGAAAGCTGCACATCAGTCGTTCCCAAGGGACAGTTTGTCCCAAGGCTTGGAAATGGCCTCAACTCCAGAGCTGCAAATGCTGTTGTACAAAACAACACCTCCTCACCAACAACTCAGCTTCAGAGCTGAGCAGGTGATTCTGGCTCTGCAAAGTCATTGAGGAGACCTGGGTGAAACAGGCCCTTTCTAACCTCTTCTCTCCACACACACTGCATGCTCCAGGCTCATGCCTTTCCCCTGCACTGCAAACTGATTGCTTCCCAAGTCCTGCTCTGCTCTTCGGGGATTTCAAGTCCAGAATCTGCTTGACACATGCAAGAGCCTGTTCCTCCTTCGCATGCTCCCCCACCCCTTGGAATTGGACATCGTTGTTCCATTTTGGAGGCTATTATATAGAGAGACGCATCGGAGCAGGAAACAAAGAAGTTATTACTTGACAGAGTCCTGCAGCTGCGAATGTGGAAGGCGGAGGGGGGTAGGGAGGGGACAAAAGGGGTACCCAGGGAGATAGGACAGGGGAACTCCAGTAGCATCATGAAAGCAACAGACAGCAAGAATAGTGTGAAGACAGGAAAGGTTTTTTTGCATGTTTCAAAAAGAAGTCTTAAGCAGAGTAAGAAAAGAAGCAGCAGCAGGTCCCAAAGGAAAAGTGGAGAAGAGGAGAAAAGGCAGTTGATGCTGACAGTGCCGCGGGTTTAAGCGCTTGGGTCTGTGGGTTTGCGCAGCCTTTGATTCAGCACTGACACGCTTTGGCAAGGCAGGCCACCGGAGCTGTCAAACCCTTCACCAACGTGCCCATCAATTGCATTCAGCTCTCCCCGACCCGCACTGGCATTTTAATTACTGTTGGGTAAACTAATTTGTACAAATGAAGGCAACTCTGCCTAATAGAATATGCAAGCTCTCTGACCTCTGACAGGCAATGACACAAGATACAAAGGAGGCAGAGGAAGGCTTTTTATCAGAGCCTTATTACTCTCTATTACTCCAATTAGTTAAGCTCCAGTGCTCCTAATTGGGGGAAAAAATTGCAATTAAATCAATTTTTGATGGGCTGAAAGTGGGTTACCGAACCGCCCTGCCTGTGAAACACTGATATTATAGCAGCAAAGGTCAAAGTCTTTGTCGGCACCTGTGGGGCCCCCACCTCCCCCTCTCTAAGCCCCTCTGTGCCCCCCCAACACACGCACGCAGCTCGCTAAGGCGAATCATTAGAACATGTCATGTCTTATCGTGCCCGCCACCATCCTGCTAACCTCCTCAGTTGACATCATTACGGAAGGCAACTCCTCCGGCATGAATACAGTGCTAAGGTCACACAAACTTGGAGGAGCCCCCGCTGAAGGACCGGGGTGGCTGGGGGAGAAGATGCAACAGTAACAAGATTGTGAAGGGCAGAGGAGCAGAGAAGAGAATCCAACGCTGCGAGTTTCGGCACCTTCAGCACGAAGCCTCTCCAGCGGCCGCAATGCTTTCAAAGACGCAGAGACAGAGGGAACACATGGAAGCAGGTGCTGCTTCCCCAGTGGCCAGTCACTTATGAAGGAAAGGGCAGTAAACGTGGAGGGACAGGAAGAAAAAAGACAAAAATATCACTCCAGTGCTTCCTTCTCCACAAATGAGTGGGCAACACTGACTGAAAAAACTGCTGCTTGGGACAGACCGCTCTAGCCCCGCTTGGCTCCTGTTGTGGGAGGACCAGGATAAGCACCAAATCAAGCACTTTGAGCATCTCGGGGGTAAAACAAGGCAGTTGGGCTATGCAGTGCCAGCTCACTAACTGCAAACCAAATAGGCAGCTGGAATACATGCACTACAGGCAGATCCACAGAAATGTGCTTCTGCATATGAAAATCAAGCTGCAAGCATTTAATCTTGATCCTGCAGGAAAACCAGGGCTGTGACCAACCACATGAACTAGGGTCTAATGGGTTGTTATACGCAATATCAACCTCAGGCAGCTCTGCTTTTGCAGGGTCACCATTCAGGTAGAGAACCCACCTACAGCCTGGCATGTATTCAGAGGACAACATCTGTGTTTGGAAACCTCAAAGGTTACCTCTACTGTTTTAAGGCTTCAGTCCTCTTCTCCAAAGCCACTAACAGATAGCAGCTTAACTGAAGGGGAATGGAGCTCTATGAGCAAGCAGCAGACCACCCAGAACCAGGGCACAAAACTGGAAGACAAAGCAAGTCTGCAGGATCAAGCTGGGAAGAGTATCCATAGGAAACTGAACAGTCCCTGGTGCTGATCATGCTCTCTCCTCTACAGCCAGGACCTTGCAAAGCTTCTCCCTATCTTTTCCCCCCCCACTGTCTAACACCACAGAGACCTCTCAGAAAACAGCTATTGCCAAGGCAATATAGGAAGCACTAATACGTGGTGGGAGAGAGAAGACAGAACTACAAGATCTAAAATAATTATTAGATAACATTTCCTTAAGTGAGCATTCTTTTTAAACAGAAAAGTGAAACTATTTGCAAGAAAATAAAGAATTAGATCATTGCAGAACATACAGTATCTCAAATGCGAAAATATCGCACAGAACCAGTGGGATTGTTCAGCCACACTAACTTTCTAGTTCTTCAGGGTTCCTTTTTGAGCAGGAAACGGGTTGAAATATATTTAAAAGAATGAAGGCAGGAGAGATGAACACACAAAGTCAGGAGGAGTCCCTAAAGACACTAAAGGCTGCCAGATTAGTCAGCCAGATGTGACGGCCCCAAGAAAAGACAGTATTTCCTCCTTTGTTACTGAAGGAAGTTACTGGAGGTCTCATTTTGTCTTCTCTGAAGTTTGGAAGAATTTGCCACTGGGGAACCGCTCCTTTATTCTTCTCACTTCTAACAGCACAGCCTCAAACACATCAAAAGGAATGGAGTAAGCAAAGTGACCAAAATCAGCTTCAGTTTGCCTCTCTCTCTGAGCCCAAGGCCAGCAAGGTCCCTTGTTGCAGCAGGTTTCCTCAACAGCTCTCCAATGAAAACCTTTTTGTCCTCCTTCCAGGGCACCATCAGAACCCAGACCAAGCCAACAGCTCTCTGGTTAGGAGGACCTGGAAGCCAACCAGAAGGGTATCAGTGGCATAAGACAGTTGCACCAAAAGTCTGGACACTGTTAATGGGCCCAAAAGTCACTACTTTGTAGAATGAATGTGGTGAACAAAGATATGTTTAAAAGATAGGATTGAAAAAGCTCCAAAGACTGATGGTATGTGAGGTAATTGTCCACAATCCAAGAAGGGCAGATTGCACCTGATTTATCACAGCTCTGCAATATCCCTCTGGCTTTTGGCTCCAGCCTAAGCTCTTCTATATTCTTCAGTCCTCAGGATTCTCCTGTCCTTCCAGTCCCACGCACTCCTACATCCTGCCAGGCAGCATCTCAGCTCTGAACCTTCGGTTTCATTTTCAGTGCAAGGAAGAGAGAAAAAAGTGCATCAAACTCTGATCTGTGCATTTTCTATTTGCAATGTTTGCTGCTCTTCTAGCTAGGCTGAAGGATAGGGACATTGCACTTTGTTAATGCCTTGTTTCAAGAGCTTGCTGGTGGCAGGGTGTTCTCTGGTCCCTGTACTATTCATCCAAACTCAGTGTGAAAGAGAACTTGGGTTCCCTTCCACAGTGCCTTGCAACAAAGCTGACACCTGGGTCCAATGCTCGCTTGCCTGTACAGTTAGTCTATATTTAGATTTTAAAACAGGACTAAGTTGATTTGAACAAGCAGAGACCAATCATAGCACAACCTCATCTTTGTTCAGCAGTGAGTAACATTGCAAAAGAAAACCTGTAGCTGGAAACAAATGACCTGGTTTGCTTCACAAACAGACTGCAGAGCATTGGCACATTCGTTGCTTTCTTCAGCTTCGTGCGTATGCTGCAGCGTGTCCCAAGCCTCAGTCAGCTCAGGGTTCAGTCGTGTTCCTGATATGCATCGTAAATTGCACACAGAAAAGCTACAGAAAAATTCTGCCCAGCCCTCATGGACGCTCCATCAGAGACTCAGCACAGAAGAGCACAAAATGCATAAACACGACTGCATGAACACCTAACCATTTACATCCATTGCTGCTCCAAAAGGAAATGCCGTGCTCTGGCAAGGAGCCCTACAGATAGAGGCACAGAGGCTCGTAACTCACACGCTGCCTCCAATGACTGGAAAGCCGTCCCTAGGAAGGACATATTTGCATTTGGAACTGAAGAGCACTGTAGGGATGCTGGTTTGAAATAAATCTCACATTTGAGGCAAAACATGTGCATTTGACAGTAGAAGTGCTTACATCATGGTCTCTCACCTCATTGACTGCACATGTTAGGGTAGATGAAAGTTCAGCTTCACCTCTCCAACCCTCCCACTTGGCCTCTAGCTTCAGGTCCTGCTCCAGAGACCCACAGACTGGAGGAGAGACAGGGATAGAGCTCCCTTTGCAGGCATTCATTGGGGTTACACCTTAAAAGAACTGTAGAGAAACATAACACAGCTGAGAAGCCACTTGTGAATCTAAACACAGTACTATGTAAGGGATTAAAAAAATTAAAGATGAAAGATGCTGCTAAGGTTACTAAGATGATCTAGTTAGTAGTTGCTACTAAGATTGGTGTTCTGATGAGCTGAAGTGTTTTTGTTTTCTCTTCTTTTGAAAGTGCAGGGAAAACAACCACAGAGAATATCTGCACTGCTTTCACTGCTGTGCATTTCCCCCTCCAACATAACTAGGACAATCCGAGTCCTTTACAGTAACTTATTCCACACTCTACTCTTCAGACTCTACAGGAGGTGGAGACTCCTGGTAGGTGCACATAGAACAAGTGCCTCTACCCCAGACTGCTGCACATGCCATCAGCAGTACAGCACAAGCACAGTGCAAGACAACTTCATAAAAATCTTCATCCTGAGCAAATACACAAGCTCTTTCTTTCTGAACTGAACAGGGGAATCTGGTATAACAGCTGGCTGGGCAGCACAAGAACACGGTCCCTTGGATGAGATGTATACAAAGGTATTAGATAGCAGACACCAGCTGCTTCTGGGATAAGGCAGAGCATCTACAGGCCTTCAAGTAGGTCAGACAGATCTCCAAAGGCAGCCAGCTCACACCCATGTGCACACTCACCTCTAGCCTTCATATCTAGCATCCATCCCTGCCCAACTGGGCTCAAAACCTTTATGATGACCTCTAGCCTAGTTGGGGAGGACACCCTGAGCCCAATACTCAACCACTTCCCCAGACCCAGCAGCTCCCTCGAACTCAGTGCTCTGGCCCACACACAGCCTTACAAGCAGCTCTGAACTCCAGCCTTTGCTTTCTCAAAGCCTGCCCAGGTGTAAGGCTCCAGCGATTTCTTTTTCTTTGCCATTTTCCCTCCCTCCTCCCTCTCCCTCTGTCCCCACCAACACTTGCAGGCCACACAGTGAGCCAGGAGCTTGGAGTACATGAGGACCACTGCAGCAGTTGTGTTCTTTCAGGCCCCCCTACCCCAAGACAATTTCTAAGAGCCATTTCTTACCTTCCCCTCCCCTCTGTAAAATGATTTCTGTTAATTGCCTGGTGGGAATCACTTATAGGTTGGGGAGATTCTCCCCCCGCAAACACACCCTGGCCCCTAATTGGCTTATTGAAGTTTTAACGGGGCTTTCACCTGGAGAAGCTGGTAATTATTCCCTTCATTCCCCTCTTGCTTGTACCTGTAGCTTCACACTTGGGGCCTGCCTGGCTCCACAGGGGGGACTTTGTTCCCTCTAACTACAGGCCCCACACAAATGGGCCCAGCAGCAGGAGAACGCAGCAAAGTGGTAATTTTCAGCCTGCCGTAATTAGCCAAGGTTCTTTCAGCCCAAAGCGGTGAATGGGGAGGGGGCTGCCGGGGAGGGTGCGCCATGTGGGAACGGCGGGATGGGGGCTGCTCTCAACTGGCGGACAAAGGCGGCTCGAGGGCTCCCATGTGGGGCAAGCAAGAGGGGGCTGGAGCAGGACGGGCACATTCAGCAGAACACACTCCGAGAAGGGCAGCTCATGATATGCACCTTTTCCCTAGCCCTCAGAACAGGGCACTGGAGGATGCCAAGGAAAAGGGTAAAGGAGAAAATAGATGCAGGAGTACACAGTAGGAGCATCTGAAGAGGGGAGCTGCAAACAGTGATTCTAGAAAGATTGATGTAACCTCCACTCCCAGAACAGGATTCCTAGAAACAGCTTTGCACCAAGACTGAGAAAGGCTTGAAAAAGGACCAGGCTTGTCAAGAAGAAGCTGAACATCACAGATCCCAGACAGCAGACCAAGAACCATCCTATGACCTGAGTGACAACTCTTATTAAGAAGGTCAGGGAAGAGTCACTCACATCCTCCAACATCTGCTCAGAGGTGGGCAGAGAACAGTAAAGGCCCCAGGTTCTCTCTTTGCTGAGCCATCTCTTGCTAAGCAAAGCAAAACAACTTTTCATAGTAGAGCCTCATTTTATGCCACCTCTCCTTTTCACTGCAAGCTTCAGGTTCTGCAGAACCCGCTGAACAGCACTTGCCACATGTGGGCTGGCCAAACCACTTGGCTCCCAGTTCATCACTCTTTTACTGTCCCAGACTGAAGCATTACTTGTCTCACTAACCAGAACCTGGCATCTTGCAGTGAGCAAATACCTCTAATGGTACTTGGGGATTGTTAGAGTTTAAGTTTTCTTTAAATTAGTACAGTTCCTTTTGGGATAGAAAACTTTCAGTGGGGGAGCTCAGGGCTGTGAGCAAGTTAAATCTGCTCAGTTGATTTGGCAGCCGCAGCTCCAATGTACTGGATCTCTCCATTTTTCTAGGAAGCTCAAATCCAAAAAATAGTTGTCAAAATTTCATCTTGTGTCCCTTATAACTGAAGCATCCTACTGAAAAGGAAGTTTGCCCCAGTGTGAAGTGTTTCTGCAATAAAGAACACAAGGTAAGCAGCCTCCAAGCCAAAAGGAACCTTCTCTTTTCATCAGGGCACCAGTTACATCAGAATGCGAAGCAAACTGTAGGAGATGATGCAGACACAACACACCTGCCAGCAAGGAAAGGAGATTCGGAGGTCATACACAGCAAGGAGACAGGCAGCAGAAACCCCTTGAGCATGGATTTCTGGTCTACCTAAAAGATATATAACTGTGACCCAATGTCATGGTAGATTGTTTGCAAACTGGGAAAGTTACATGATTTCATCTCTCTGGTTTCTTGTCAGACCAAGACTTTTACCAAAGTAAAATCTTTCATCTTTTACTGAAGATTCTCAGAGAGCAACACTTTTGAATTTCAACCCAGTATTTTGTGGTCTCACCCAAGCTGCTTTAGGGAATAAGTTCAGCTGGATACTGTGTGCCCTCAGCTCATGTGTACTCAAGAATTCTGCCTTAAAAAGAAATTTTAATACTTTGGAACAGCATATGTTTGACATGAAATGAATGCTGAGAACCAGAAACCAAGAATAAATATAAGCAGGCTCTGACTAGACCAATTTCAAGGGTAAGCAAACGGTATGGCAAACTATTGCCCATAGTTTAGTATAATAGTAGTGCCCATAGTTTAGTAAGTATGGTATATATTGCCTATTGCCTATTTGTATTCCATAGCATAGACTCTACTCAAAACATTCTGATAGGAGAAAGGGGAAATGTAAAATTAGGTAAAGTTTTTACTTATTTTGGAGAAAATGTATACATGCCTATGCAGCAAACGTTTAAAGAACCATAATATAAAAGACAACCTCTCCTATTTTATTTTAAAACGCTTTTCTCTAAGCTTCAAGATTGCCAGTGCTGATTGCAATATATTTTCAGATGTGGCAATTGGCAGAGTTTCCAATAACAAGTATTGTTTTAAGAGAAAAAAAAAAAAAAAAAAAAAAAAAAAAAAAAAAAACCATCTATAATGAGAGTTTATCTAAACTTTTCCATTAGAACATATGACAGAAAATGACTTTTCAATAAGACAGCAAACCCCTGCATACTGGTGAGGTCAGGGGGAGGGGAGAATCCTTTCAGGTTGCCAAAACAGCTAAAACCCAAGAATGTTTCAGCTTAAAAGTAAGGGCAGGTGGGAATCAGTTTTTCTAGTGCCACAAGACTTACCTTTGTCTTATGCTTTTTCTCTCACATACATTCACACCAAATTTAAACCTCACAGTCAACGGAGCAAAACAGGCACTGTACTTACTCAAATTTACCGTGAAGAAACACAATCACTTAAAAACAGAGCTTGACTTTCCTCCACTCCTCTACTATATTCAAACAACTTCCTAATGAAGCCTAAATGAGTTTTTCTTATCCAGCAGAGTGAGGAGAAAATTATGCTCAGAGGGGGTTAAGGAAGCCAAAGAGCAGGAGAGGTGGAAGGGGCAGCGTGTGCTGGCCCCACATGCAGAGCTGTGGCACAGAGAAGCGTGGAGACACAGGTGCTCTCGTGGAGGAGGCGAGCAAGGCCTCATCTGCGCTCAAGCCAGCCATGAAATGACTGTAGAGCTTCCTGCTCTGATCATCGCAGCCCCGACACGGACACACTTGCAACAGCCTCCGCTCACTTACCCTGAAAGCTCAAGGCAGCTTCCTGCTCCCAAGCTCCCTGCTCTCTGCAAAGTCATCTGCTTTGGGGGTTTCATGCTAACAGGTTTTGAGACACATCAGCCATTTGTCCCTAAGCAACCAAAATCCTGAATGAAGCTTCTGCCCTCCATGTGCAGAATCAGGGCATGTTTGGCTGCAAGTAAGCACCAGAGTAAGAAATAAAACCTGCCTATCAGGCCAGAAAGCACAGGTCCATCCCCATACGCAGAGAAAGATAGCTAAGATCTCCTTAAACAGCTGATGGCACAACAAATGTTTACTGAAGACCACTTCCCACACAGCTTCTGAACTACCCAAAAAACACACTGAGCAAGTTTTGCAGCTGCCAGAGCTCAAATCATCCTTATATAATAAAACACAGGTTTGGAACACAAGTATCAATAATCTTCTGTATCAAAATCTGTAATCACAGGCTGGGCAGCAAGGCAGGCCAACAGCTGATGAATTCAAATGATGATTGAGATTAGCCAGATTAAGATACGAAAAGGCTTAGGGAAAACAGGCAGCAGACACAGGAAAAGGATGAGGCAGGAGGAAACAATTATTATGATTCATGTCAATATATTGAAAAATAAAAACGGCACAGAAAATGGAAGACAAAGGATTATGCTGGCAAGTAACTGGAAGAAGGCCCTTTAGACACACACATCTCAATCTCTCTTCTGATATTGCAGAATTTGGTTAATAGTATCGCTACACTCAAGCTTGTCCACTACTGTCACATTCTCCATACTTCCTTCCAGGACACTTTTACCCAAATGGCCTAATGAAGGCAATTAAATGTCAGTACATCAATAATCTGCAGAATACTTGATTTGGGACCAAATATAACAAAAAAATACGAAGTAACTACAGAGCCATTTGTTAGGTACAGAAGTACATTCCTCTGCTGTCCCTTGTCTTCAGGCACACACATGACCTTGCTGATTCATTGCTCCTTTGGTCCAAGGACAAGTTTGACTGAATCAGTTGCTCCCCAAGTTTTGGGGCTGCAATCACTGTCAGTCCCTTCAGGGCCCATATCACTGGCCTCAGTGCTGGGGCTACAACGACAACACAGTTCTGAGTACCACTGGGGTCTCACAGCAAGAGCAAACCTGTTACATCACTGCATCCTTAGCCCTTGTTCAATCTGCCTGGATGTGCAAGTAGGTCCCCATGCAAAGCACAGGTGCAAAACAAGACAGCTGCACCAGGAAAGAAAGACCAAGCACAGCAAAAGTAGTAGTTTCTGCTCAGCTCAGTCTATAATTGCTTCCTCTGACTAGATAATTTCTGAGTCTCCGTTCCTTTTTTCTTTCTTTCTTGGGGTAGCATGTAGGGAGGCAGGGGGAAGGAAGGGGGAGAAGCACAGATGACCACTAGGCTTTTTTTCTCCCTGAAGGAAACAAGCTGTTGGGTTCTAGTTTGCAAGCCCCTATGCAGCCCCCACATTCATAAATCTCTGGGACTATCAATCACCTTTGTACAGATCTCTCTCCTCAAAGGAAATGGGCTCTCTCTCTTCATTAGCTGCCTGTGTCTACCAACCATAGCAGGGCCTCATTTCAAGTCCTCTTTGATGGACGGCTAGATTGAGAGCACCATGTACCTCAACCTCAAAGGAGACAGGGCAAAGATTTACTAATTAGGGCAATGCACATTAAAGGCTAGATTTAATACCTGTCCCAAAATTAGCCCTCCATCTGTGAAGTACCAGGATGCCTGCAAAGCATAAATAAGAGTTTATCCCACACACAGGCATGTGCAGAGATGGTGAACGCAGCCTCACGAACCCACAGCTCATCTACATACCCAGGGGCCTGCAACTGTTGTACTCGCTGCAGGTAGCGGGGAAGGCAGAAGAGGCCTTAAAGATCCTAGATAAGGAATGGTACAGGACACACCAACAACAAAGCCTGGAAAAGACAGACCTCCCAACATGCCTTTCAGTCTGGAACAGTCTCACACAGCTCTGCAAGGAAACCAGAGGCAACAGAACCAAAGGGTCCAAGCCATACACCTGTATTCACAATTCCATTGCCTGACTCCTAACAGACACAACTCTGCTGACCCTGGGAATGCTGAGGCTTGGCTGGGAGGCTCTCTGAGATGCTACCTTTTAAATAACACCAGCACACCAGCCAGACTCACGACAACAGATGTCAAGAAGGAGACTTTCCCATTCTTCAGAGGAAACAGTTGCTTGTCTTCTGTTAGCAATTCAGGCTTGAAGATATTCCTGGGGACACCACGCTCCATGCCACACGCAGAGAGAACAGAGGTCCCTCACGCTTGGGCTCTAGTAAATTTTGGTTTTGGTCCTGAGCATATTTGCGTATGTAGGCTTAAATATCTCCAACAAATGGGATGCTAAACCAGTGGCAGGAGTGCACTGGAAGTGGACATGAGGAAGACTGGTTTGCAAATGCAACTGCTTCCAGCTTGTCTGCTTCAGGTTCAACTCCTGCAGGTTCTTCAGCTGGGAGGTCATAAGCAGTACATCTGAATTAGCAAATACTACTGCACTCAGGGCTATGGGCAGGCAGTGCACATCCACAGGACTTCTAGCCGTAATACACCAATGGTCTAACCTTACAATCTTTTATTTACAATGACAGGCTGCTCCACAGTTATGGAGTATACCCTCTGCTAGGGTTGGTATAAGCAAGACCTCATCTCTCAAAGTCTACAGGTTTACAAGCTTTTGTTCATAGGCAAATATTAATTCATTGCTCAATAGGAACCTAAGAAAATACTAAAAACTCAGTGGCAAGGTTAAGTTAGAGATTTACATTTACCAGTTCTATAAATTCATACCTCATCCTGTGCATGCAGACTACAGACTCTGTCCAGGGTGAGTGCCAGGGCTGTTGCAAATATCTTTCCCAGTCCACAGGAAAACACCTTCTGTGCAGAAGGACCCTTCCCATAAAGCCATGAGACCTTTCCTGCTGGGACTTTGCTATTGCCCTCCCAGGGACATCACAAAGTTCCTGTTGGATACAACAGCTCTAATCAGAGGCAGAATCAGATAGACATGTCTTGAACAAGTGCTCCACACATCACGGACATGCAGCTTAAGGCAGGCTTGAACTGATTGCACTGATCTTTGTTATAAAATAGTTAACACTATGCTTTGGACAAACCAGTGCATTTTGGATGCAGACTGTAAACTTGGTTCAGCAAGGACTAGTACCAGAAAGTTGTCAACAGCTCCAGCTTCCTCTAGATTTTTCAGTTTTCTTCAGGAAAAAAAAAAAAAAAAAAAAAAAAAAGGCAGGATGAAAACCCAACTTCACATGCACAGTCATCACCTCCTGTTCTGCTATCATTCTTCTCCCCACAGCAGACTGAAACCTTCACTCCAATAATTTCAGTCTCTTTCCAGTTCTCTTCTAAATATATTTTTACTTTTAGAAGTACTGGGGGCAGGAGGGAATCCCCTGAAGAGGCCCAGTGCTTCCCTCCTTGTAATGAAACCCTGTAATGGAATGCCCTGCACTCCAATTAGGAAGAAATGCTAATTTTCTCCAGTTGAGCACCCCCTCTAGATGTATCTAATTTGTTTCACTGCTTTCATCTCTCCCCTCCATCGCATTTTCATTTAAAGGTTATGATCTGTTTGTGCCCTTCATGCCGCGCCCTGACAAGACACCCCTATGAGAGGTTGCAGGGGCCACATAGCCCTTCCTAACCCCCTTTCCAAACAAAAAAAAAGAAACTTTTTTTTTTCCCTCCATTGCCTCTTTAAGAAATGCAGAAAGATGAAGGGGAGGGGCAGGGAACTAGGAAGACAATAATTAAAAACAAAACCTAAGCCCCCTTGCCAGTAGGGTTGTTGGTTATGTTTCCAACAAAAAGTTAAAGACCTTTGCACCTTGACAAACACTGTTACAAGCAGCGCCTGAGGGGGAAACTTTACTGCTACTGCAGATCTGTTTTAGGAACAGCTGCCATGCAAGAATATCCCTTTGCAAAAGATTAAGATTTGGTAACATTTACGCTCCTTGCAGGGTTGAGGAATTGCATCCTCTCCTAGTCACTACAGAGATATTCCAGTGTAAAGGACAAGCAAGCCAGCTCAGCCATGAGAAAGCCCCAGAACAGTACTTCCGACACCACTCTGATGGGTTATGCCCTGTGTTTTGATAATGCTCCTTTAGATAGCAGGAGCTTGAGCTGGACAGGGTGGACCAGTTCTGTGGCAGCTCTTTGTAGCAGCTGTAACTTTGAGCTGCCCTGGTTCTGGCTGGGGACAGGCATGTAAATCCTTCTGGGAGGGCCAATCTGGAGTGCATATCTGCAAAAAAAGCTTTTTGCAAAGGCTATTGCTGTTGCACAAGTGAGACATCCACACCACATGCCCTTACAGAACTTAAGGACCTTTTCAACCAAAACAAACAAAAACCTCAAAGCAGAAATATCTCTAGCTTTCCTCCTGCCTCCAATTTCTCCAACATAGGCTCTTTGCATCCTGCCTCTTGATCTCCCTCCCTTGCTCACTGGCCTCAGGATTAGGCTACAGCTGCAACAAAACTTATCTAGAGCTAGAAGTAACTGGGAAGCAATGGGATGCTGTACTTTGGAATAAAACAGTGTCTCTGGAGCTGAACCCAGGGTCTCCCCACATGCACACAGTGCTTCCAGGATGAGCCAGCCATTCACACATGGCTTTTGTGTAGCCTCTGCCACCTTCTGCAGTACTTCTCTCCTTCAGTTCATGGCAGCTAGAAAGGAAGTCCCTGATCTCCAGTCTCTAGATACCCATTTCACCACACATCTCTTGTCAACACCCTATAAGCTGGAAGAGGCCAAACAGCTTCTTGGAGGCAACACAGTCAAACAGACTCAGCCTGAGATAGAGGAACCTGTTCTCCTGGGCAAAGGAGAGGAGCAGCTGAGCACACTGCATGGACTTGGGCTGATCAGCTGCTTCTTGGACAATAAGACAGAGCTGGAAAAACACTCCAAGAACATTTCCTATTATTAACAGGCACAGTGCTAATGCTGCCCAAGACAATCCTCAGCCATTTCCTGCAGCAGTCACTGAAGCCCCTCACTCAGCTTGTAATGGAGCACATAGCTGTCTATTTCCTCCGTATATCTGCAATCCCTCCAACGGCTTTTGCAGCAAGTTCTGATGATTTTCCCCTCATGTCCCCTCCACAGCCTTATAACTGGACTTTCTGCGATCATAGATGAGGAGTGGATAGGAGGCACACAAAGATTTACTCTTTGGAGATACCACCCTTGCCCTTTCCTCCCCCAAGCCCCTTCTCTCTCTGATCCATGCGAACAAACTCCGAGTGGGAAAGAGCATTCAGAGAAGGCCTGCATTTGGGCCAGCCGCCTTTCATCCAGAAGATGCCTCTTCCCATTGGAAAAATGCAAGCATTGTGTGAAAACATTTTAATATATTCATGCACATTCCTATAGCTCGCAGGAATGAGCGTGTCCCAGTACCCTCCCCTTGCTGCCTTACCAATGATTTTCAGCGGCGGCAACGCACTGGGAATGCCACCTGTTTTCTCAAATGCCCGCGAGTATGTAAATTGTGGGAATATGTGGGCCAAGAGCTGTGGTTTTATTGTGCTGCAGAAAAGATTTTACTAATTACTTGCCTAAACTCCAAAGCAGTGCGCGTGGTTTTTTACAAAGGGGGAGAGCAAGGAAGGTGGGGGTGGGGGGAAGAGGAGGAGGGGGTGAAGAAGAAGGAGAGAAAGAGAGAGCAAAGGGAAAGAGGGAGAAGGAGAGGGAGCGCAAGGGATGCATTTCAAAGTTTCTCTAGCAATTGGATTTGGGGGGGGGAAAGCTAGGCCCAATGTGAAATCATAGAGGTCAAAGGTGGGTCTCCCTCCCTTGTGAGAAAGTGGTGAATCAGGACGGTTTATCAAACGATCATTTTCTTTTGAAACTGGGAGGCAGCGGCTGGGACAATTCTGCAGATGTGCTTGATGAGTTCGGGACAAAAATGGGCCGCCTCCTCCCCCCCACCCCCCCTTTAAGGTCTCCCATCAGGGGTTGCTTCTCCCTCCACTGCTTCCAAGACCCTCCCCTCCCTTCTTCAGTGGTCAGCTGAGACCCCCACCCACTGCTCGCCTTTGTATTCCTGGCCTTTGGACACACTGACAGGGCCCTTTATGAGACCCCAATCAAGACCCCCATGTCACAGGTACCTAGTAGAGATACCAGACCCTTTTCAAATGAGGAACAACAAGGAAAATATGCTGGCCCATTGTCCCAGCACGGCACCAAGGGAGATGAAAGGGCCAGGCTGCTCCCTCTCCGCAGACCGCCTGCCAATCAACCCCAGTTATTAAGGTCACGATGTGGAAATTCTTTTGACCTGCACCTAATCAAAGATGCGCCAAGGCCTTTTGAGACAACACGGGGGAAGGTGGGAGGGCAGGCAGCCCCCTGGCCTCCCCACCCATAAATAGAGCGGAGCTTCCAAAGGGAATTTAGGAGGAGTTAGCCCAGTTAGTGCCCAGGCACATCTGCCCTAGACTCCACGCGGGCATCCACAGAGCTGAGATTAAAAGTCCCCTCAAAAGTTACAGACTGAGTAACCCCAGAAGCAGCTCAAAAGTTACAGTTAAAAGCCCTGGGTGACAAGCACTAAGTAACCTCTTCCCATTCCGCACAGCTTTAGTTTTCACATACTCTAGGTTTTGCAAACGGTGTTCAGCACCATGTGACTGGGCTCTGAAGAGGATCTTGTTGGACATGAGCCTACAACCTTCCAAAAGCTGAAATACCTGGAAGAAGGATAGTTGCTAATGGTGTGCAGCAGAAAGCTTGAACGCCTTTTGCATTATAAATGGTGAAGATACCAAGACATCAATGATAGCAATAACTCTTGCTAAAGAAACTCCTCTCAAGAGAGGATTTAGGATGCATCTACAGTGATGCTGGCCAGAGTAATTAGACTAGCACAATGTCATAGAGTGTGGGTCAGATGGAAATCCAAAAAGTCTGTTCCACTAGTAAGCTCCAGAGCACTTGGAATATGAACAACAGGATCATCTGCTCCTGAGAAGCTGCACTGTATCACTCACTCACCAAGAGTTCACACAAATAAGCCAAAAACTCACCCTGTAACAAAAACTGTTCAGTCTGTATAGGAAGCATCCACAAGTGCACGATTTTGAATGAGATTCTGCAGATGGGCCACACACTACAAAGCAGAACCATCATCACCACCCATGCAAAATTAGCTCATGGAAAATACCAATTCACTTTCATTCAGAGCCCCTCAACTCCTTCCAGAGGGCCTACAGAAAATAGGTAGTGGCAGATAGGAAGGAAATGATTCCAGAAGAGCTTTGGGACAGACTGCATTTTCACATGTATTTACATAACTCATTACCAATAAATTCTAACCCAGAAGTTAGCTAGAGGAACAGTTCCTTTAATAGTCTCCTTGTTCCCTGCCTCCTTGCTGAAGTAGGTGACAAGGTCTTCTCCTAGACATTAACTAGCTCCTATACCATAAATTACCTAGCCTCAACCAGGCCATGTACTGCTGTAGCTATCATAAACCAAGATCAAAACTAACACTGCCAGTCAGCTGCCTCCTTCACAACAAGATTCAGCGCTCTGAGCAGACAGGACTTCAGGGCTGTAACACAAAAAAGGGTGGTGAGGTTCTTCCTTCAAAACAATATCCTCCATCATCTCCCTCCTTTCAAATGCCAATGCAGGCTAAGGAAGAGCCTCCAGCTGTCCTCTGAGTGAATCAACACTCCCTTCAAGAGGTTAGGCTCCTAACTTAGGACACTGTAGCTCTACTTCCTACCCCAGGGCAAGAGCTCCATCCTCTGAGCAACACTCCCAGGCACATCTTGGAGGACTGACAGTAGAAGCAGAGGCTGGTTAGAGGCATCCACAGGCTCTCACCTTGCAAGGTCCATCCCTCTCTGTGCCTCCCCATCTCCCAAAGGAACCCTTTGAAAAGCAGGGGAGGGAACAGCCACCACTCTAATTGTAGGAGTTGACACCTGGCATAGTCCTGTCCATGCACCTCTGCAGATAGTTGATTCTCTTTGAACCTCTGGCTCAGCTTGTCAGGTTGCTGCCCTCTCCAGAGAAGATAAGGAAAAAAATAGGGCGATGATTACACAGACTTCCAAGCTGGAGAAAAAGCGAGAGGGAAAACGAACGGCCTCCATGTGACAGGCTATGAAAGGGCAGCAACTCTGAGAAACAAACCCTTAATTTAAATGTTAATGAAAGTGCTGAAGAGACATCAGAGGCTTGAGTTGCTCTGCTAGGAGCAGAATCACCAGGTCTAGAATTTATGACTCCCTTCACCTCCCCTCTCCCCTTCTCTGCTCCATCAGCCAGAAAAGTTAGAGGGGAAAAAAAAAAGAAAGAAAAAAACACTAACATTAACTCCACACTTCCACTGTGGGATGCAATTGCTAAATTATCTTTCGGCAGGACACTGATCAAAGGTGGAAAAACAAAGGCATGCTGCACAGCCAAGCAAAGGTAAACAGCAGCCAAGGTCTGGTGAAGTTACCTTCTCCCCCTGCAAGTTTAAAAAGCAAAGAAAAAATGATCATGAACTGGAAATAGAGACCTCAAGGCATGAGGCTGCCAGCCCCCTCCTCAACTAAGTTTCTTCTGCCACATCGATTAAGCAGATACAACTTCTCAATGCAAACCAAGCAGCAAAAGAAAGATGCTTTCCCCAAGCTTCCCGAGGCAGCCTTTCCCTCAAGGAATGCAAAAGACAAGAAAAATTGCAGGGGATAAGAAAAAGCCTCAATATGCAACAAGGCTCCACTGGATTAGAAACAGATGTCTGGGATGTAATTCAGATAGCTACTGCCTTCCAAATCCTCAGCCCACCTGCCCACAACCACTAGCAACCCAATTCACAGGGCTATAGAGAACGTACATATATCATGCAGCTATAAAAAGATATAAACATTAGAGTATTGCCCCAAAGTGACAAGGAGGGAGCACTCCATTAGTCACAAAGTATGACGGGCAAAGGGAAGAAACTGGAGAGCTGCACAGTTTGTGAACCTACAGCAGCACTCACACGTGTGCTTGTTCCTGGGGAAGAGGGAAAAGACACATTTGCCCATGGGAAGACGACACAGGAGAATCACTGTCACACAACTAAGGCAACAAAACATTTTTTTTCCTCCCAGCATCAAGGGAACAGTCAGGGCACATGGAAAAGACCCAGGTGTCATTCTAGCTCCAGAGAGAGCAGCAAGTCAGATGTGACTATCGCACACATCTAGAAAACAGCATCCAGAGCCTCTCTGAAGGCAGTGAGGGATGGTAGTTAACACCACCTCTAACTCCACAAATCCGCCCTGGGATCTCACAGGCGAGCAGAGCTTTTCCTGCCCCTACTGCAGGAACAGCTGCAGGTCAGAATCACCTCTCTATTACTCAAACCAACCAGGTTCTGCAGAGGTCCCAAAGGACAGCAGAGCTATAGCTGCCTGCTATTGTGCTGGCAATGCACAAACCAGAATAAAACCCTGTTCCTTCTCCCATGTCCTAGCAGACTCAGAGAGGTTAAGGTTAAGAGAGGATCAGAACAGCACACCACCACAGCCAACAGCTCATTTTCATGTGCAGAAGGGAATATCTGCTGGTAAAAGTGCAGCAACAAGACAGCAGAGTGGGCAAGGAGGGAATATTATCATGGTCTTCAACTGCTGCATGTAATGGTTCCAAAATGTAGAGTTAAAATTACTGCAAAGTTGTTCCAGCTCTAACGAGTTGCTTTGCCTTAATGCAGTCTACAACCTCAGACTGTATTTTTTGTGAAAGTGAAACAAACAGCCATTAAAAACAGTCTAGCAATCTTCAAAATTAATCATTTTGATTATTCCCAGTGGGAGGAGATGGAAAAAAGCCCATACAGTCACAATACATGTCTATAACTTTCCTCCTTCCTTCCCCTGGCATGTTTTGCCTATATTTTACATTTTGCCTGAAGTTGTGCACAGAGGTAGAGGTCTCCCAGATATTACACTCCCATAATCTTCCATGGAAGTGGCAACTAAGTTCACAGAAGTTTAGACTAGCAGCTAAAGAGACAGGAGCTGAGTCTCAACGACAGCACTGGCATAAAAGGAAGAGCTGAAAAACTTGTCTTTTGAAACTCCACTGCTCATTTTCCATTAAAACATTTGCCACAGCACTACTAGTATTTGGTACAAACTTTCTTCCTCTGTGGAACAAAGTTTAATTTCAGCACAGTGACATTTGCAAGCACGAGCAGAGGCTACACCCCTCAGAAAGCCAGGTGACACAGTTGGGAAGGGACATCTTTGGGGTTCACATACCAAAAGCATCTCTGCCACAATAGGGTACATTATGATTGTCCGGTATTCACCAAACTCACAGCAACAGTTTAAGTTTGAACACATTTTTTGATCCAGCACCAAAGAATTTCTAAATTCAAGATAAAAAACAAACTCAACATCAAAGTCTGCTTTTATTCACCCTCCCTCAACATTACCAGCTTTTCTGTGATCAGAAAAATAAATGCATTGCAACTGAGTTTCTCCTAAATAAAGGGGCATTTCAGTAGCACGCTGTATATTATAACCCTTATATTTCTACAGCCATAAATGCCAAGTAATTAGACTCCATTTTCTCCATAAACCTATCCCTCAAATTAAACGATGTACAGTGGTCACTTTTCTTCCCTGGCTACTGCCACCTCAGGGAGTCACAAAGCATGAAGGTGCCACTATTCCACGAGAAAAGCCTGGGTTTGCCTCACTTTGCACATTTGAATTGGTCCACTGCACTCAGATTTGCCCTGGTCCCTAGGCACACATAAGTCACTGCAGTAAGCACCAGCAAATGAAAGTTTAACATCTGCATGATGCAGAGTTCAAAAGGCAAGTGAACTTGGGGGGAAGGGGATTACAAACAGCTAAGAAACGTGGTTTAGGGTTCACAGCCATCCTGCAAATACAGCATTTTGCAAATCTTTGCAGAAGGAGAATTTAGAGACCAGCAAAAGTTGCCAACGCAAGCAGATGCACCCAATTTTGAGGATCTCTCAAGACTCTTCTCTAGTCCCAAAAGGACAAGTTGTGCTATCCCAAATGATATCATTGATCAGCAGAATTATGCAGGAGACCTGCTGAAATCCCAGGAAGGGCACAGTGCCCTCTTCATCCTCTCTACGCAATCGGACACTGCTGGGAGCCCCCACACAATGAAGCTCTGAGTGCACATCTGTATGGCATCTCTTCAACTATGGAAGGGCCTTTTAAGGGACCTGATTCCGCACCAGGGCTATATCAGCAGCACCATCCATTCCTAGGGGAGGGCTCTCACCCTGCACCAGCAAGAGAGAAAGGAGAATGAGGAGGGCACATCAAATGTTTAGAAGCAGAGGTTATGGGCTATGTTCAGCCTCCCAGAAGAACAGATGTACCAAACTCTGGCCAGAGAGATGGGGGCTGCAAGGCAGGGAAAGCTTTGTGCACAAGGAGCATATACTGGTGAAATACAGACTCCCACAAATAAAACATAAGCCACAGAGCTCTCCAAAGCAGACCCTGTTAGAAACCAGATATTACCTTTTTGATATCCACCCTCATTAGACAGCAAGCAATAAAACCTATTAGCGAAAAATTCATCTCCCCTGCCCCTTGCCCTGGCCCTCCCCCACCACATGCCCTCCTGCTCTGATCCCCTCTCTCCTCTAGGATGGCTGCGATTTGTTCTGAGAAGCGACAGGTTTATAGGTTAGCCGACACCTTCTCTCTGTGGAATTTTAATTAACTTCTCCCATCGTCAATATGTTAAGGAGCAGGGTTCCCATTATACGAGGTCAGCAGCGTGTTTCAGGCCCTGCT
This sequence comes from Crypturellus tataupa, assembly GCA_034781795.1. Taxonomy (NCBI): domain Eukaryota; kingdom Metazoa; phylum Chordata; class Aves; order Tinamiformes; family Tinamidae; genus Crypturellus; species Crypturellus tataupa. Next base: position 291,723 of record JAWLRI010000203.1, on the reverse strand, counting down.
ATATCAGCCGTCAAATTGAAGAATTAATGACGTGGCTAATTGGTTCTAATTCTCCACCCACCCACCCCCCCCCCCCAAAAAAAAAAAAAAAAAGAAACAAAAAAACATTGAGGGTGGAGGGCTGCAAAGCTAGTGGGAGAGGCTGGTACAGTCTGCAGCCTCAAAAGAAAATCAGTGCACTATTTAAGCCCACTTGTTCATGGGGTAGCTGGTCCATAGCCTCCCATTCATCACCCTGCAGGGAGGAAAGGAGAGGTGGGGAGAGACAGTGGGTAAATATTGTGACAGAGAGTGTGCACACGCGTGCATGGCAGGGACAGGAACGCTGTCCTGACAAGAGGCCACCTCAGTAGGTCATCACTTAGAAGTAGGAAGCAGCTCACTGCTGGGCTCTTTCAGTCACGGCATGAGATCCAGGGCTAGTCTGGCCAGAAAACTGGCCCATGCAGCATAGAAGACAGCAAAGGGCTTCCATCTAACTTCCTGCAACAGCATTAACACATGTGGCACTACTCCAGAAACACTATCTGCTTCAAACACCAGGACCAGCCAGTGTGTCATTCCCCCGATATGCCCTTAACTCCAAACCACTAAGTTTCCTCCACTTCAAAACAAGCTCAGAAATCTCAAAAGCATGAAACTACAGGAAATATTTTGGTACGGCACAAGCCTAAAATTTACTAGTTGCAGATAGGATATGGGCAGCAACAACAGCTTTTCTTCCTCTTTCCCTTGAGGACACTGAGGATCTGTCTTGCAGAGAACCAGGTAAAAATTGCACCAAAGAGATCTTGCTGGCCATCCTAAGATTTCAAGAGAAAGAATTTAAATATCTCAAGTTTCACTTTCTCACAAACTGGGACACTTTAGTAAACTGCTTGGAGGACACCCATACATTCCACACTGAAGCTGCAATTGTAGCATTACAACTGTAATAGTAGCACAGAGCTACAGGTAGAAGAGCCTGGAAAACCAAATCCCTGAACTACACTCCCACATTCCCTATTCAGCATGCTCAACTTCAAAGAAAATTGACTTTTCATCATTGCACACAGGTCCAGGTAAAAAGCAGGGATCTTTCTGCTTGGTACCTCTTCTGTCAGAGTTCAGTATAAATTGGCAACTTGTCAGTGTAGAAAACCTCAAGATGATCTGGCTCATTGCTCCTAACTAGCAAGGCACAGTAGCGTACAGAGTTGACTACCCAAGGGAAAACAAGCAGATGCCACCTGAAGCAGTAAAAGGAATGCTGAGACCATTTGCTTAGCCTTTTTGTGAAGGGACCACTCTACTGTGAATGGAGAACACAACCTTTTTCCCAAGTTCCCAATGTAGCCAGAAGCACTTGGTCAGCACCCACCCAGATAAAGTCCTTGACGTACCACAGTAATACCTCAAGGAGATTTGTAGATATATTTTCTATCCAACTCTTACTTCTCTCTATTGAAAATTGGGAATAAAGAGATCTCAGTTACCTTAATAATGGACTGATAGCAATGGACCACACTCGATCCTCTGTTTGCACTGTGTGTAGACACTGCCCAACTCTGCCTGTGGACAGGGACCAAACCTGGAGAGAGAGAGGCATGTTATGCCAGGTCACACAGAAGGTAGGATACACACATTAACAGACAGCTAACAAGCTGCCACAATTGGCATGCTCCCCTTTACACAGATCCCCAACCAAATTCCCATTATTTATTTTTGAGAAGTAGAACCGTCTGTCGATCACAGGCAGAAATGAGCACTTAAAGTTGGGTAAAGGCTTATGTCAGTTTATGATGACCTTCCATACCACTTGACCAAGGGGACAGAGAGAGCACCCCAATACATCACAAGTCTCTGGGGGCAACACTCAGCACAGATTTCTCATGTTCTGCAGTTAAAGGAACAAGCAGCAAGATTTGATCGAATCTCTGCTGTTCTAAAGTCTGGAAGGCTTAGCACAGCCCTGAAAATATTTTCACTCATAATACATGGAAAATTAATTGTTTGGTGTCCTGTTTGTGTGAAGCCATCCCTTTCAGACCAAGTTTCTTAAACATGCCACAGGCTATTTTCAGAGAGGCCCCTCTTGCCCACTGACAGTGTGAGAAACTCCCTTCAGTGCACACATTCTACTGCTTTACCCCCCATCACCTTTGACTCTGGGTCCTTATAAAGCCCTCCAGATTCTCCCTGGGGCCCCTGCTTAGGGCCCTCACTTATCCAGCATTGCCTGGCTCCCGGCTCATAGGAGCTGAGCACCCCAGTCCTCTGTAACCTGCCCCCAGTGTTTCACTTCAAGACTTCAAAGCTGGGAGTGCCCTATTTGTTTGTTTGTTGATAATGCCCAGGATTGCAGGCTATTCTTGTCAGCGGGGAATTTAGCACCTAGTGTCAGCAAAAGCAACAGAAAAGCTTAACTCTTTTAAGGCTTCCCTATCTCCTACAGGTTAAAAATATTGCTCAGAGCACACTATCTGGTGCCTATCACACAGGAATGTACATTAGCAGCTCTTCAGGGCTTAGCCCTAATCAACACTCAGCAGAGCCCTCAATAGCTTAGACACTTAGAGCCCCTTTAAAAGGCTGGTAAGGATTCCCTTCTACCTCCAAGAGCTTCATTCATGCAAACAAGGCAACCCACAAAGCAATGATAAAAATAAAAGGTGAACATGTCTAGAGCCTGTGCTGTACAGAGCATTGGGTGGGCAAGATCTCACACCAGTTCTAGCAAAAACAGCCTTAATTCTTTCTGGCCTTCAGAAATTTGTTCTCAAGATCAGGGAAGGTCCAAGAGAAGGAACAAGAAGGCAAACTTCCAAAGGGGCTCTGCAGAGCAGAGAGGAGCAACCTTATTTATATGCCAGCCAAAGCAGCATCCAAACCTTGCTCCCAGAAGACAAGTAGCATCCCAAGCAGTGCTCTTTCCATCTGAACACAGCTCTGCTTGGGAGAACTGTGAGAGATCAAGCAGGACAGATGCTGCTTAGCAACCTGCCAGGTAGCTGCCCGCCCCCTTCCTATAAAACCTCAGAAGAGGCATTTAGGTGTGCCTGTCCCAGCCTCCCTTGCTAGTAATCAGGAACAGTGATTTCTCTTCTTGCCTCCACTAACTTTGTGGCACCTACTAGGACATGGAGAGTACACCAGGATCCTGTCCTGAGCAACAGTCAAAGTTTTTAATATAAAGCATGAAACTAACAGTTGTAAAGATACTACAGGTCATCATGCAAGCAGAACAAGAGTGAAATAGCTGCATGGAGTTTCTTAAACTACTGAAACACAGCTGGGAAGCAGGTCAGAACAACTCTCTAGTCCACAGGAACATGGTGCTGCCAACCACATCCAAAGGATAATAATAGTAAGAATAATAATAGCAAGAATATTAACAAGGCTCCACCTCAAAAAGTAACAGTCAAAAATCATAGCTCCATGACATCAATTAGAAAGGTGAAAAATGGAAGCTGGTGGTGCCCACAGTCTACCTTCACTCCTGGAAACAAGGACATGTTTGAGATACATAGGACAAATTTCAGAAGAACTGGCATGAATCTCCACTCTTTTGTTAGATTAATAAATAGTGAAAGAAGCAAAGCATTCTTCTATGCTTCCAGTTTAAACCAGCAGCTCATACTTTGAAGTACTGCTAAACTTCTTTCTTAAAAGCCTGACACAGCAACCATCTTAGAGACATGAGCTTACACCAAGATAGCCAGTGTTCCTCCTACAGACACACAAGTCAGGGATCCCAACAGTTCTGCTGACACAAACATTCACAGCATGAGACCTTCATGGTCACCTCTGGGAGCACCTGCAGCAGCTGGATCAGCACTGCTCACCTTGGCTGTTCTGTCCCGGGAGCCGCTCACAATAAGGCCGCCTTGAAAGTCCACACAGTTCACCTCCTGTTCGTGAGCAGGAAACTTGACACTGTAAGAGCCATGAATCTTGTGAAGGACAATATTTCCATCCCTGAAAAACAAATCCTGAGGTGGGAAACTTGTTTCAGCTCCCCTGGCTGGCCAAGCACCTTCCATTTGTGTTTGGGAATTCCACTAAAAAGACATGACTAATCTCAGGAGAGCTGAAATTCAAGCAACTTTATCAACTCTCCACTCCCTACGTTCTCTTAAAACACAACTTCTGGCCATTAAAAGCCTCATCTGCTACACACAACAGCTTTTGCTGGGTACTATTCCACCTAGGAAGGATGGGTTTAGGTTAAGTCACACAAATCAGCAGAGCAGCCATTCCTCTTCCTATTGCTTTGATTTCTAAAATCCAGAATCTGTCCAGATGCTGAGTGGCTGGAGTGAGTGAACAAGCAAGCAGGTAGCTCCCACCATGTCTGAACCTCATCTTCTCATTCATTCTAGAGCAGTCGCATGGAAGATTGTGTTTTGAAGTAATTACAAAGAAACAGACTCTTCTTTAATCAGTACATTTACTGCAAATTTTAAATGCATATCTTCATTGCCACCTGGATTTCAGTAGTGGGGTGGCAACGGAGAGGGTTTTTTTTTTTTTTTTTTTTTTTAAAAAAAAAAAAAAAAGAGGAGACTCAAGACATATATTGTAGGCAAATATGCTTTTCCCAACTCTGTGCTGAAGTGTTGTGTATATTAATAACTAAAACTTTATAAACAGATCTGTTTTTTCCTTTAATTGAAAAGCCTGATTGAATGCAAAATTAATTGGAGAAGTGTTTGTGCACTGGAAAGCTTGGCAGTTTTCCCCCTTTTCTCCAATTATATCCATAGGTCTAATAAAGATACACTTGTTTCCAGAAAGCTTTATGCATAGCCGCAGTCCCAGTTAACTAGCAGTTTTGAATACCAGAATAAAGCCTAGCTACCCTGCCTACAACAGGGGAGGAAATGAGCCTTGCAGATCAGTCAGGATTGTATGGCATCCATTTACACAATTTTAAAAAAGAAAAGGGCATTTCATACAGTCAACAGCATGAGAGTCAGCTCCTCCATCACTTTAGCAGAGCTTTTTTCAAGACAATACCAGATCATGCACAAGGATGCTCTATAGCAGGACTGACCTCTGCTCTGGGCTGAAGTTGCACAAAACCTTTCCAACTTCATCACCCTGCTCCCGGGGCTCTCATACACCAAACTTACCCCCCTCCACTGACGACGTGGGAGTTGACAAGAACAAATCGACACACGTCCTCCTGGTGGCCAGAGAAGATGGCCTGAGGGTGACGCTGCAAACCTGTCGTGTCCGCACAGAGCCGATAGGCCTCGATGTTCTCAGCTTGAGAAATGTACAAGTACTCGCCATCCAGCTCCATCCAGGGCATCAGGCTGCAGACACACAGCAAGTTAAGCAGGGGAGAGGAAAAAAAAAAAAAAAAAAAAAGGGAAACACAAAATTAAATTAAAAAAAAAAATGAGAGAGAGAGAAATCACATACATATTCATAGCAACAACAACAAAAAAAACATTTACTCAAAAAAGGCAATGGAATTGGAACTGCTGCTCACATGCAGAAGCAGGGCTTAATATAGCAACAGGGCTAAGAAATGAAGTTTCTCCAGAGCAGATCGCATTGCTGGCATTTTTCTAAGAGATGAAGAAAAAGACAAGCATGGAATCTCTGAAAGAGAAGATGGCCAAGAGTCTAATGTGTTTAGATAGGAAATACTTAAGGCCTCTGACCCCTCTTGATGAGCCCTGCACTTTTTAAGGAACTAGACTATCAGCAATTCGTGAGCTATGCCGAGCATTTCTAACAGAGCCTTCAACATGAGGCTTTGTGTGAGCACTCACAGTCCTCATCTGCACTTAATTTGCTGATGTCCTACAGAGAACATAAAGCTGCTGCTCTTTCACATCTGAGCAGAGGAGCAGGTCACATCAAGCACAGATCTTCCTATAGACAGGAGGAAAGAAATCCTGCATACTCTTGTACCCTCACATGTAAGGCAGTAAGAGTGGGAAGAAGCAGTAGCTGGAGGGAGTTCAAGAACTTTGTGATCCTCATGTAGATGAGGTTTTTCCTAGTCACACCCCTTCTACTTCTGAGCCAAAAGAGGTAGAAGAGCAGTATCTCTTCATCTCCATCACTCACCCTTCAGAAGAGATCATGCATCCTTCTGTCCTTTACTAAATGTGGGACAGGGGTAATCTCCCTAAAAGAAGGGTTAGGCACAAGTCATGGCCCTCTCAAAGAGCTATTTCAAAGTACTTTGAAGATACAAATTACAAGTGAAAAATGTTGGGGTTTTTTGTTGTTTTGTTGTTGTTTGTTTTTTAAACAAATGCACACACTTCCCAGGAAAATGAGGGGGAAAAGAGAAAATGCTTGAGCAATAATTAACTGCAACATCAACACTCTTTTTTTTTAATTCTTGAAACAAACCCAAAATAGAAGACAGAACTACTGACTACAATAAGCATTTGGGCTGTGAGGTCTTCCTCTCTGCTTTTGTGTAGCCACCAGAGAATCAACAACTAGACCTTCTGGATAGGGCAATGCAAGCCAAGAAGAGACATTGGACTCCTGTCTACAGGGCACACAGGCACAGAATGGTCTCCACGCTGCACCAGTTTCCATGCAAACACTGAGCAAAACCAAAGCTTTTCCATAGAACAACCTTTAAGCTTGCAGGATGTTAAGGAAGAAGCTGCTTCGAAAACAGGGCCTCCTCATTTTTTTGCAGCTCATTCAACCTCAGAAGTCACGATTTTGTGTGTCAAGTGCCATCACACAGCCATACCACAAAGCATGACAAGGGATTAGGAGCAAGGAAGAGGTCAAAGTACCTTATTAGACATTAGACGTCTGCTTGCTTGCATCTATCTCTAATAACAGGGTTTTAGTCACAAGGACTAAGCAGTTCAGTGTAGGTTATAGTGTTCATTTGGGATTTGGTCATATGCATGGAAAAATGAGAGACATCTTTAGAGCAGCAGATCTGACTTAAGGCAGCCTTTGATTTCCTCTTCCTTCCTCCACTCCCACACAGACCTCTAAAACCAAGTGAATATCCAGCTTCCTTAGACTATAGCCAGTTTCTGACATTATCCTGCTGTAATTTAGCTTTTACCCTCTTTTTTTTTTCCTCCCCTATAGTTTTTTCATAAGGAGAAGTTACAAATTTGAAAGCAGGATAAATTAAATTAGGGCATGCAGTTTGGATCCAACCTTGCATTTTCATTTGAGAAGCTGGTTTAGTAATGACCTCCACATCTACTGAGCCCTTCTTCACAGATGGTCTCAAATACTCTGCCGTGCACACAACCCGCACCATGAACCACTCTCTTCACAACAGCTCTGCTTTAGACAAGCAGTGGCACATTACCTACCACCTCAACCTACACAGCACCAAAAGGCAAAAAGGCACAAAAGCTTCTTAATAGATCTCTGCTCTTCAGAAAGTAAACTATATTACTTCTCATTTTCCCCTCTGTCTAATGATGTAGAGGCTCAGTTTAGATGTACTTCTCAGACATTAACCCTCTTTACTTTGAAAAGTGAGTATACCTTTGCAAGGAAGATTTTGACAGCAACCATCTCCTTTAATTAGAGTCAAACATATATTTTGTGAGTAGAGCAGGGAAGCAACTAACATTTTAGATTTGTATGTCCAAATCTAGAGACAGAGGAAAGCATGTGAGAAAATAAACGTTTTGGAGAAATGTAAAGAACAGAAGTCCTAAAGAACATATAGAGTTCCGCATATAGAGATATAGAGACATATAGAGACCGCAAGAACAGGACAGAAAGTTGCCTATGCTATATAGCAATAGATGGGCAAGTGATAGATATGCCAGCTTTTAAGGCACAGAGTAGTCTGGAGTCTGAAGTAGAGTAGAGATTACTAAATCCAACATCTCATTTCAGGATGCAGATGCAAATGCAAGGTCCCTTAGCAGCTGACACAGAACAAGGTAGAAAAATAAAGGAGCCACTTGCTTGTGCTTCCATTTCAGCAGTATCTCCCTCTGGCAGCGTCCGTGCCTCCAATTCCGAGAGACTTTCACCCTTTCTTTCACTGGAATGCCAACTGCTCTGCAAAGAAACAGGGATGAAATGAGCAACGGGGATTGACTCCATGCAGAGAACAAACAAGTTGCTCACAGGTACATTCTCACTCTGGAGAGGCACTTGGGCACAAGGGCACTTAGAAAAGTTGATGAGATGGGAACACTGAGCACCAAATTGATGAACAACACTTGATGAACACTCAGCAACAAAGTAAGCCCACCCCAATGATTGCTGTAGTAAAAGCTTTAGATTCAACCAAGAATTAATTCTGCATGCTGAGTGTAGTACAGATTTAAACAAAAAGTAATCAAAGCAAGATGACAAAAAAAAAAAAAAAAATCCAAAAAACAAAACACCCACCAAGAGCATAACTCTTAAAACAGAGACTAATGAAAGGTCAGTTAGAGCTGAACTGAAAGTCAGAAGAAAATGTCTAGCCAGCACTAGCAAAGAAACCTCTCCAGGCCCTCATCGGCCTGACAATGACATTACCAGATACAGTAACTAGAAATCGAGATTGAACCAGACTAAAAATAAAATGCGTGTGTCTGTATAGCCCTCCAATACACTCACACAGAAGCAAAGCAGACCATCCCTTAGCTCTGCTCAAAGGACAAAGAATCCCACAGCACCGGTGGAAATGTCTCCACTTACAGTCAAAGTTATTAAGGGACAGACTGCAGTCCCAGCTGCTCAGATACAAAAAGTTATTTGAAGACCCACTGGTTTAAGCACAACAGAACATCATTTACCTCCTCGAGTAAACCAGCAGCACCACAAAGCAGCAAGGCAGGGTTTGCCACAGGGACCTATGCAGTGGTGAGACAGGCCAAGATCAATGCAGCTCCAGAGGGACTAGAGGCAGGTACCACCCCTGCAGTGCAAGTCTCAAGTGCCAACATGGCTACTTTATTAAGTTACCCAATTCAAGCATCTGTTCAAGATCTATTTTGCTTTCATGATACAGGATTGAGCAAAGAAAGGAGGAAAAGGAGAAAAGACAACTTCAATCTCTCTTCTTCTCACATGTTAAGCCTAATGATTCAGGACCTTAGCAGAGCTGCAGGTAGAAAGGATCAGAGAAGTATGAACACAAAGAGTTTTCAACTTATCTTTTGCAACTGGGGATTCTGCACCATCTTAATACATTCCATCAAGAACTTACCTTTTCTATGCATTTCTCAACGGTAAATAGTTCCCAGCCACACTGGATGGGACTGGTGCCCACACCAGGGTGACTTCCCTCCTCCCACTCCCATAATGCCCCCAAATCACTTCCCAAAAGTGACATTTTTGGGTGCTCTATCATTTTTAAAACAAAGATTAGCTCCCTGTAAATAAACATCTCCTGTGGCTGTTAATGCATGTAGGAATCTCTAACCTAGCCCTAGGGCCTGGCCAGATTCTTATTTTCCCAGCCTTTCCTTCATAGCCTCAGGCTCCTTTTTCTCTGCTCACCCTTCCCGCTCCTTTTCTGTGCTTTCCGCTCCTTTTCTATGCTTTCCGGCACTTAGTCACCATTATAGTTTGACTGCATTCCTGGGCATGTGACCCATTTTAAACAAAAACAGCAAGTACACGCAGAAAAGCTTTTCGTTCCCTAGAAACCTTTGCAACTATAGGTTTATGATCAGTACAGTCACACCAGATAGGAGAGCTCGGAGCTTCATAAATTCACTTTTATTTCTCATAACTCTTAAGCAAAAAAAAAAAAAATCTATATCTCTAGAGTTAACCTAGGCTGCAATAAGAGGAATTCCACTTTTAAGAGAGCACTTGCCGGAGTTTGTGCAGCCAGATATCGTTGGAGATGAGGAATGTACAGCACTGAAAAGCCAGGTCAGGTCCAGCAGCCACCTCACTGCTTATTACTCTCGCAGACAGAGCTCAGGCTCTCCGCCTACATTTGATTCCATTCATTATTCCAAGACACTTCTCCCCACCCCTCAGCAAAAATCTGTATGTGGGGAGAACTTAAGCCACTAGCTTTCAGTGATCGAAAATGCACTCATGCCCCAACCCCCCAACACGTACTGGCCCACACAGACATCCCGAGCCCAACACACAAACCCTAAGACTAAATATAATCTCCAAGACTCTCAAAAAGGTGAATTAAAGTGCAAAAAAACCCAGCCGCCACCTCATGTAGCTGGTTGCTCTCCTATTTGAGAGGTGACAGACCTTGATTCTCCTACTGCTGGAAGAGAAGTTTCAGAAGAGAGGGCCACGCGTTATCTTAGTGCAGTCACCACAGCAGGCTGTTTGCTGGGGTTCTGTCTTCTCACCCCCCTACACTATTAGTGGATATGGGATTTTTTTTTCCAGCCTGCTTCTTCTATACAACAATTCTGGACTGAGATAATTTAAATGTGTCTTACAAATGCTCACCTTTTATCCTCCAGACATTTCTACTTACACAAACACAGATAAGAGAGGGAATGGAACATATAGGGAGCATGAGACAGGAGCATGAGAAGAGGGAGCATGCAGAAGTGGACTGATACACACCTCCCCTCAGATTGAACTGTGGCGATTTCCAAATGCTATCAGGGATCAAATGGCTCCAACCAACAAGAGAGGAGTTAAATCCAAATTACTGACGGAATCAAATACTGAGATATAATTTGTTTTGGTTTTCATCAGTCCTTCACAAAACAGCTCCCAAAAATGCACCAATCAAGATGATGAGCCAGCAAGGCTCTACAGCAAGTCTCAATACAAGAGAAAAAGGGTATCACTGTATAATTTTAATCATTTGATAAAAGTGATCCTTTAATGCCCTTACAAGGACTCTTCTGCTTCGGTCTTTCTGCACATGTAGATCTTTACAAATTGCTCCAGTTATCTGAGACAATTAGCAGAGGTCACACACCTACAGCGAGAACCTGGTTTAACCAAGTACCTCCCACTTCAGCAAATGGATTAAACACCCAAAAATCCAGGAGACTAACCTCCTTCACAAGGCCTGATGCTATGTAACCTGCAGTAGAGACCACCATTCTTCAGCCAGCCAACAACCTGACCCTTACTAAGGTAGAATCCAGTAAAATACTAAACTCCATTCTTAAAATTCATCAGATGCTTAAGCAGTTTTGTGGAATCAAGACCTCATCACCCAAGTTTTAGGAAACTTCATCCAACAGCAACACCTCAAGACAATGGGAGGTTGACTCACTGGGGAAAGACAGCCCTGTTTCACTAGGGTCCACATAGTGCATCGCTGGAGAGCGCTGGCTAGAGAATCAGAGCAACATGATCTTGTACAGCCCAGCATCCTAGAAAAATGGCAAGAAACAAAGACTGATGGAACTAGTGAACATCACACATGAAATTTCATCAATACTCAGCCAAAACATCTTTAAAGGCCCCACGCAGATCAGAGTCCAGCATTTTACCGCCTGTACTAGAAGGTCTCAAATCCAACATCTTATAAAGCTGTGTATGTCCAAAGACACAAGGCTGTTTCTTATTAACCAAATAATCCAAAAGACATCGCTATCAGGAACACAAGTCATGCTGCGCAATGTGTGACCTGGGCTAAAACATGCTTCTAGTGGCATGCTCACCTGATACAAGATCTCTTTAAAGAGGTTTTGATACCATAGGGGGAAACTAAACATTTCTTATAGCCTGGGAGTATTTTTCAGGATAAAAGCCATCTCAACCAACCCACTATAAGGATTTTTCATTTCCCCCTTCCTCCCCCACCCCACCCTATAGAAAAAAATTATTTTGCTCAATTTATGGATTTCCTCTCTTTCTTGGCAGAGTTACCAGAAGAAACACAATATTCCTTCTGGAGCACACTTCCCAGCTGCTGAAGTGAGCGACTGGGACCATCCCCACCAGCGTCACTGACCCAAGTGACCTCAGCCATCATGGCAGTTGCAGGCCTGGGCCCCCAAAGAAAGCAAAGAAAGAATTATTCAGACACACACCCAAAAAAAACACATTTCCATCTAAAGCTTCACCTCCAGCAGTCTGGCCCCTCCCCATCCAAAGGCTCTTGCCATCACGAACAGTATTTCTGATAGAGCAAAATCTTTCTGTATTTTACTGCATCCCAGGGAGATTTCTCCTCCCTGTCTACAATTTCAGCATGTGCTAAAACAGTGCTGTCTGCAACAACACATACCACCTTACAGAAGATAACACAATTGTCATATTGTATATTTTCCCAGCTGCAGGGAGCATCCTAGCCCACAGAAGTCCTTCACGTTTTGCTACATTTTAAGCGCCAAAAAGCTCATGGGGGAAATGTAAGGCAGCAGAAACCTGCTGAGACGCAACCTCTTCTATGGACAAAACCTGCTGTCCGCACCAGCGCTGCCACCAGTGTGTCTCAAAAAGGGTCACCCAGAGGAACACACAGGTCACAGTGGTTAAGGCCCATTTTCAACCTTGGCCCTGTGGCAGCGATGGCCCTCACGGGGACCAACTGCATTTATTTGTGTAATCAGGACACACCTGTTGAGGGGCAGGGTCTTGGCGCAGGCCACCAACAGACAGATGAGAAAGAAAAGCTATTTATGTCAGGAGCTCCTGTTGCTATCCTCAAGTCAGCCTGCTTTCAAAACAGCTCTTTGAGTATAAAAATTCCCCCTGAATTCCTTCAGCACATGCCCCTTATTTAGCCTACTGCCAGTTTCACCGTGTCTGCTATGCTCCCCCCTCTCCTATTTGACACAGCTTCAAGTGACCGGGACAGAGAAGGGCTCTGCAGATTTCTCTCTTGCTGCTCCTCGTCTCCTCTGGAGCATCTACACTGTCTCAGAGACATTATCAGACAGCACAGGTTTACTGCTCAACTTTGCAGATCGCAGAAGTGATCCACCTGCATGAAGAAGTCAGAAACAAATCAGAAGAGCTGCAGGAAGGTTTCTGCACACTCAGTGAAAATGTGAACCCTAAGTATGCTTCCCAGAAAGAAATCATCATGGACTCTAAGCTACAGGAATCCATCCTCTCCTTCACAGGATAGTCCTCCTCCTTGCCATGGGCATATTTGCTAGAAACTCCTGTAGGGTTTTGTCTCTCCTGGGGAGTTGTGTAGACTCTTTGGACGCAAAACCTGAGCTGCTTCAGAAAAAAATGAATAACTCTGGGCAGACCAGAGCAAACCTGCTGCCAAACAATAGTTGTATCTATTCTGTTTTGAAAAAGTAGACTTGTGGGGTACTATTTGATAGAGGGAAACCATACACAGCTACTTCACTTGAGCAGCTTACAGAACCAATAGCAACAGGTACAGTATGTGTTTGCCAGGCCCTGAACTAGATAAAATTCTTCTTTCACTTTGCACTCACGAAAATTTAAAGAGGAGGTTAGGCAGGCCAGTAAAAACTCTTACAAACAATTTCACTTTCCCAGCACATGCAACAGTTGATAAGTTTTCCGAAACATCTTGATAGATCTATCCTGCCTCAGATTAACAGCTGAAAAGGCAACACGAGTCTAGCAGGAGTCTATAGAAACCACAGCATTCTCCAACACAAAGCAAGAGCTGTGTGCCCTCTTCCAGGTTTTCGCCGTTATTGCAATATCCTCCCCAGGGCATTCTCCTTTGCATCATCTGCACGGCCTCACTGCCTATTTCATTTTTGACTTAAAGTAATGAAACTTTGGCAAAACAAGCTTTAAAAGATGAAGGAAAGTGAAGTAGCTTTCCAGGCACCCGTGCTCCCTCCCCCCCTCCGAAGGGAAGGTAGAGGTCTCCTGTAATTGCTGTCGTTTGCATTTGGACTTGACTTGCAGAGATTGGCCATTTCCTGCTCCTGCAGGTGTATATATATATTTTTCTCCTCTCCAAGAACTGGAGAAAATGCTACTTTTATTAACTCACAGAAATGCTCTGACAAGCTCTTCAATATTCAAAGACGATAAATTCACCCATGAACAAACCTATTTTTATGAACTGGAAAATACACTATATGCCTATTGGGCAAGGCAGGACTGGAGATGGGCAGAGAGAAAACACTCTGTGGAACATTTCTATATTTTGACAACTATTAATACATGACAAAGAACACACTGTCAAGCTATTTAGGCTACAGATCTAACTTACCCTCTCAAATTCCGTTGTAGCAAAAGAGGAAATAAGTTTAGCCCAGCTGCAACTTTATTCCCTTCTTCCACGCTTTATTTAAAGAGTCACCTTGCAGCGAGCCGCCTGCCTCTCCGATTTCTCCAGACCAAGGTGGTCCAGCGAGCAAGGCTTAGGATGAGGGCACCATCTTCTATTCCTGGCTCTGACACTGACCTGCGGCATCGAGGGCAGCTCATTGCGCATCTCTGCCTGCCCTCCCAGTCCTGTTTACCCTGTCTATTTAGGCAGCTCTTCAGGGCAGGCACCGCTCTCCCGAGGCCTGCACAACAGCTGGCAAAACACTGAGGCCACGAGACACCGCGGCTGTATCACTACTCACACCAAAAATCCCAAAGGCTTCATGCTGTTGCTCAGCTCCAGTTTAGTCACAGAGTGAGCTACTAAACCACTGTTTTTTTTTTCCTGCAATGATGTTGTTTTTTTCCCCTGGCACAAGTGTTTGAGTAGAAATGCTCTATGAACTGAAATGCTCCATCATAAGCATAGGGCCTGACTCTTGCTCAGGCAGTTGTTACCACCAAGCAAAGCAAAGCTCTTCAGCATGACCTCATTTTTTTTTAAACCATCCTCATTACAAGGTCTTGCTGCTCTACAGGGTTATACATAAAACTAATGTGATTGTACAGAACAATGGGCAGCCAGACACAGAGAGTAGGACACCTCTCAAGAGCCACATAAAACTATACCCACTAAATACTTCCAAAATATCACAATGATATTTTATTATGCATTTTCTTACTGCTATATTGAAGAAGGGTATTTTTAACGCTAAAAACGGGATTGAGAGCCTTGCTGAAGCAGGCCCTACAATCGCTAATACACATTAATTCACATGGATATAACCCAGGATTTTTTTCCTCTATGGAATGAAGTATAGAGAAACATTGCTCAAAGAAATTCTGTCTCTTCTTAAGTGCATGATTGAATCAACACCTTAAACCCTTTACTTACACACGCAGGTCCTGATTAGCTAAGTTTACTAGAAAGGGCATATATAAAAGATTATCAGTGTTATGAATATGCCTTTCAGCATAACAGCTAGTATCTGGGATTAAGCCTGTATCTTCTTTTGACATTAGCAAATCAATTTAAGGTTGTGCAAGCCTAAGTCCATGTCCAGAGATAAACAAGGCAGGCAATTTTTAAAGGTGCACAGCCCATAAGAAGTAAAACCCTATAGTTTATTTAAATATATATATATCTAGGTACTGCAATTTCTCCTTTCTATGCAGTAAACAGCTAGGGCTTTGCAGACAGCTTCTTAGAAAAATTCTCTCTTCCCTATTTTAGGAAAAGAAATCATTATAGACAAGCTGACCATGCAAACAGTTGTCGCACATGCAAATTAAAGCCTGTTCCTGTGATCTTCTTGTTACAATAATCTTCAGATATACCTAAGAGAAAGAACATTTTAAAGAAATGGTGTCATTTTCAAGTTAATCATCCTTCAAGAAACTGAGTAAGGGTGAGGGAGGATTAGTTTTACAGTTATCTTGCACATTAGGCTCAAATTATCACTATTTACAAAGCATTAACAGATGGTTTATCAAAACTCATTTAACAGCAGAAATGATCAAACTAGTACTGAGATGGTTTTTGTTCTCAACAGTAAATATTCCCTAGACTAGTTTTTAACTTGTGCCAGCCTCCCTGGGACCATCAGTTTAAGATCTAACATTGGAGACATGTGCATTACTTCATTAAGCACATTTACCATAAATGGTTCCAGCTTTCACTTTCTCAATTGCAGACAGTATTGCGCGCACACACACACACAAAAAAAAAAGCAAAAAAAAAAAAAAAAAAAATCACCTAGCGTTCACTGCAGCAGAATGTACACCAGAATCCTCAGCTCTCAATTGATTCAAAGCTAAGCTAGAAAGACACAAGATTTGCCCTATACCACTAGGCGAGAGGAGTTATCAAGAAAATCCAATTATCCATCACCTTCATCACAGTTCTATCCACCCAGTGATATTTTAGCTTGAACATCTACTCAGCTCCTGTTTAAACTTCAGGAAGCAGTTTTCCAAGTTCCTAGTTAGGAAGAAAGATTGTGCCCAGCAGCTTCTCTCTGCCTCCCCCATGTTGGCCTAACAAAACAGAACCTCTCTCCACAAGCCTTACTCCCTCAATTGCAGTAAGAGCCCTCATCTAGGTGACATTCAAGAGGGGCAGGTGGAACAGAAGAGACAAGGCTATTTAAAACCCTGAAACTGCCACAGGGAGTATTTAACTCTTGTTAAGTCAAATACAAAATCTGTAACTGTACAACCATCACAATTCATGGCAATTCTTTTGGAGATGGACAGATACAGATCCCTCCTCCTGAGGTGAGCAGATGTACTTATCTCTTGACAACACTATCTACCTACTGGAGCAGAACTCCTGCAAGTGTCCCAAGATGTTTGCACACAGCAAAAACAAGTGCTTAACTTGCAGGTATTGTCCAAAAGATTTAGCACACTATCTATTTCAAGTCCAATATGCTAAAATTAATTAAAGGGTTCACCCCCACAGCTATTCCTCAAGGCTCCTGCACGTGCTTGAGCTCCTAATGACCAGGGTAGCAAAGACTACTGCTAAAAGCAGCACTCCATAAGAGATATTTAAGGAAAACTTGGAAATACAACTCAGCACAAAAGCACATCCTAGAATTACTATAAAAATTGTTCATGGCAAATCTAACAGCATAGAAACCCTCGAGTTTGACACTCGGGTACCCTTCCTTTCACTTAAAACCTCTGACCTAACCAACCTCTTCTGAAGCTGTTTATAGACCCGCATTCCTCTGTGGGGGAAATGGTGGTCCTTGTGCACACTGCACCTGCTCTGCTGTACACCTGATCCCTCCTGCAACCCAAGTGGCACAGTATCACCTTAGCCTTAATGAAAAAAAATACAGAACTTCATTTCCTCGGTAGACAAAATAATATATCACAGCAGACAGCATCCAGGAGTCACAACGCACGGCCCTTGCTCCTGCTGACTTCAAAAGGAACTGCTGCGATGCCCCTAGTCTGCAGTCCCCGGTCCACAAAGACTGAGCGGTTGAAGTGGAACCCCAATGCAGGGATATGACCCAAACTCTCCTCTCGCCTGCAGGAGTGTGTGCACTATTGATGAGACAGCGTTGTGAGACAGCAGAGCAGCCCTGAGGGCTGACATCCCCTCTATGACCAACATCAAGGCAGAGCGCTGGGAAAACACACCAAGTCACCAAACAACATGGGCAGCTCCAGGCTGGCAGCAAAAGGGAAATGCAGGAAGGGGCTCATAGATTCCAAAAATGTAATTTTCCTCTTGGAATCCCTTAAGGTGTAAGGGAAGTGCATGTGGCATGGCCACCTCCGAGTGCTACCTTAGCGAGTCTGGGAGAGGAACCATGATGTTCGGGTCATTTCCAAACAGGGACACGGCCCAAGGCCACCAAGGCAGGACACACTAAAGAAAAAAGAGAGTT
The DNA here is from genome assembly GCA_034781795.1 of Crypturellus tataupa. Taxonomy (NCBI): domain Eukaryota; kingdom Metazoa; phylum Chordata; class Aves; order Tinamiformes; family Tinamidae; genus Crypturellus; species Crypturellus tataupa. The sequence goes on along the minus strand of JAWLRI010000203.1, from coordinate 274,168 downwards.
TTGCTGCCAGATGTCACAAAGGGCCCAAGAGCCCCTGTCTCTGTGGTAGCAGCAGTAACATCAAGGTAGGAAAGACAAGTCCCTGGGGCCCGCACCATGAAGACTCTCGCAAAGATTATCACATGTACCTAAGCCCGTGCGCCAGCCCTTCCCTCGGAGGGGTTGGCCCGGCTCTGTCTCCTCCACCTCCACGTGCGGAGGCTTGCTGGCACCTCCAGGCTTGCAGGGCACCTCGGCGGCCGACACCGGCCCGCGCCGCTCAGGGCCACGAGCGCTTGATGCCGCCCACCGCGGCGGGCAGCTCCACGTTCCCACGGGCCCTGCGGCCTCCCCCTCCTCGGGGGGGCAGGGAGCGCCCACCCGCGGTCCCGCAGTCCCTCCCTCGCGGGGGCGGCCCCACGGCCCCTG
>JAWLRI010000203.1:238962-273660 GCA_034781795.1 Crypturellus tataupa | reverse complement strand
AATAAATAAAAGTATAGTCATTACTGACCAAGCAAGCCAGATCGAGTCCAGCCTTCAATTTCATATGATTTTTCTTTAAAAAAAAAAAAAAAAAAAAAGACGGGAGGGGAGAGGGGGAGGAGGAGAGGAGGAGGAATTCCTTTCCTTTAGAAAATAAATGAGTGAGCAGCTGCGGGGGGAGGCCCCGCCGCACATGCTCGGGAGGCAGCAGCAGTTTTGGAGCCTGCGCCGGGCCGCCCCGTCGGGGCAGCCGCGCGGCGTCTCTCGCAGGGGGCCGGGGCTGCTCCGAGCAGTCGGGGGGTCCCCCCCACAAATCCCCTAGAAGCTCCCGCCACCTTTCATGCAGCAAGGACAAAACCGGTGCGAAATCGCCACGATCAAGCAGAGGCGGCAATAGCCCCCCCGCTAAAGCTGGAGGGAAGTGGGGAGGGGGGGGGCAAGGGGTCCCTCCACCCCTCCAAAAGATTTAAAAACTTTTTTAAAAAAAGAACTTCTCATCCATGCCATGTCGCTGCTCAGACGTGGAAACCGGCCGGGATTTGGACACCGAACCCAAAGGGGGCGGGAGGGGGGCGCAGGGTTCCCCCCCAGGCACCTGCGGAGAGGAGCCCCCCGCGGCGGGGTCAGCGCCCGTCGGGGGGCGCCGGCCGGCGGCGCCGTACGGAGACGGGCAGGGGTGAGCAATCCCGAGGGTTTTAAATCAGTAATGGGCAGGGAAAACTTTTCTTCCCACACTAGTGTACATTTAGACATACATACCAAACGCATGTATATGATATAAATAGAGCAAATATAATATGTCATATGCAATATATCTTGCTTTTATATAGTATGAATATAGTATATATAAAGTATATATAGTGTATGCACACTATATATAAAATAAGACTATAGGCGCTCTGCAGTGCCGCCTGCGCGGGCAGCCCCCGGTGGGCGCCGCGTGACGTGAGCCTGTCATCGATTCCATACGTCTTAATTCGCATATATGGCCTTCCCCCCCAGTCCATCCCCCGTTTATGAGCGACTATATATACGTATATGTAATAAAATAAATTAAAATAAAAGAGGAAAAGAATCTTTCGCAGCCGCACAGGCGGCGGCTGACCCGGCGCTCCCCGGGGAGGGAGATGGAAACGCGCCCGTTTTTGAGGCTCGCTGCCAGCTCCCGGGAGCGTTTGGGGCCATTTTGGCTGGTGCCGGGCTGGGGAGGCCGGGGGGGCGCGTCCCGCCGCTCTCCTCCCGCAGCCCGGGGAGCGCCGTCGGGGGCGACAGTGCGGCAAACGCGCGCAAACGGCGCCCAGCGGCGTTTACAAACGCTCCGCGTTCACGCCGCGTCGTGCGGGCGGTGGGGGAGCCGGCGCGGGCAGCGCTGCGGTGGGGCGGGAGCCCCACGCGTGCCCAGCGCGAGACTCCGCCGCGGGAAAGGCGGCGGATCCAGGGGTTTGGGACCCCTGGACCCCGTGCGCTGCCGGGATCTATCACGGGAACAGGCGGGGAGAGCCAGGGCTGCGCTCCCCAGCCCGGTCCCCCTCTGGCTGCAGGGGGCCAGGGAAGGGTATCTCACAGATAAATAGCAATAAACGTCTCCTGCTCCCAGAAAACGCCGTTTCTCGCCACCACACACACCTGAGCGGCCCTGGGCGGGAGGGCTCAGGGGCGGCAGCGCAAGGCGCCCGTCCGCACCTCTGCGCGACGGGAAAGTTGGGGCTGCTGTTTCCAGGGCCAGGGAACACGTACTCCCGCCCACGGGAATGCTCGGAGCCGGGAAGTGGGAACACCGCACGCGTCTGCCCGTCAGCCCGTCCGTCCGTCCATCCGTCCGTCCGCGGCACATGCGGGCACAGGGAGAGGTGGGGACAGAGGCGGCCTCAGGAAACCCGGAGCAAATTTTGCTCTGGTTTTTCTCTACCCTCTCCATTCGCCTTCGCCTCTCCCCGCAGCCCAGCGTCATCGATGGAAGAAGCAGTTGAGATAAATCAAATAGTGACACTTTGACGGCTTTACTTGTCTAAGCAATATGGTAACCATATGGCACTGTTATTTATGAGTGACAGCCTAAATTGTATTACAAAGTCCGGTGCGCCCTATAGCGAAGCCTCTGCGTTGCCCCCAACGTCCCCATTGCGGGGAGGGGGGTGGCGATAGCGACGCCCCCGACGAGCCCCGTTTCGGGGGAGGGGGCTGCGCTGCCCCCCAGAGCCCCGCAACGGGGCACGCAAAGTGCCGCGCATCCTCCGCGTCCTCCAGGCTCCGCGCCTCCTTCCGCCGCATCCGCGGCCTTGCCGTGCCTTGCATGCGGCAGCTCCATAACTATTATTTATTATTATTTTTATTTTGTTTTCCTAAGTGCCACTGAGGGATCAATAAATATTAATGACACGAAAGGAAGGTGCTCCTGTCTGATTCCTCCCCGCGCCTGTGCTTACCCAAAAAAAAAAAAAAAAAAAGGCATTTAGAAGTTACAGCTTTGGCTGAGATTTTCATTATTTCCCCCATTTACTCTCCCCCCGGCCTTTTCCATCGGCGGCCCTGCGAGGCTCACAAAGGGCTGCCTGTGCCGAGGTGCGTTTTCCAGGGGCAGCCGCGGCCCCACACATGTCTCTTCACGGGTCACAGGCCGCCCGGCCTAGAAGTGGCCCGGGCGGCCGGAATCAAAGGCGACCTGGAGCCCAGCAGCCCCCTGCGCAGCCCGCGCGGTTTGCGGGGCTCCGCGGGGCTGGTGATGCTGCCTCCGCCGGGCCTGCTCCTCCCGCGGCCCTCGCCCCGCGGAGCGGGCTTTGGGCAGGGCGAGCGCCCGTCTCCCTCCGCCCCGGCCGCGGGAGCCCCCTTAGCGACTACGCCAGCTGCGCAGAACGCCCCTTAGCAACCAGCTAGGCCGCAGCAGCCGCGGCCTTTCCCAGGCGCCGCCGCCGCCGCCTCCCGCCCGCCCTTCCGCGGCGCTTACAGGTCGGTGCCGAGCTGGGTGAATCCGGAGTTGAGGCAGCCACGGGCTATGCGCCTCCAGAGGACGTCGCGGCCAGTGAAGGAGCGCAGGCGGCGGCAGACCTGGCCCAGGCGGCCCAAGGCCTGCGCGTCCAGGTAGGAGCAGATGAGGAGTAGCAGTTCCTCGGGCAAGGCCCAGAGGGGGGAGGAGGAGGAGGAAGGGGGAGGGGAGGCGGCCCGGGATCCCCCCTGCGCCTGGGGGGACCGGGGGCTGCCCTTCCTCCCCATGGAGCAGCAGCTCCCGCCCCTCCTCCCCGGGAGCCGGAGCTGCTGCTGCCCGGGGGAGGCCAAGCCATGGACGGGGGCAGCCGCTCCCCAGTCACATGGGGCAGGAGCCGCCGCCTGTCACTGCCCCCCTCCGGGGGAGGCGGCGGCGGCAGCCGAGGGGTGCCCAGGCCCTGCCGAGCCCACCCGCATCAGCCGCTTAGCGCGTTAACGGGAGTCACCGGGGCTGCCCCGGCCTCTGCCCGGGCGGAAGTGCCCCCCCTCCAGCCACCCGCGCTCTTCACAGCTGGGCATAATAACCCTTTATAAATACACCTTCTGCCTGCGTTTATTAATAATGTAAATAATTGACAGCAGCAGCAGTATTTGCTGCACCCCCTGGAGCAGCCCCCTCCCCTCAAAAAGGGAGGATAAGAGCAAGGTAATTTATACTTATTTGTTATCCCTGAGCAGGGACAGGTGCACTCTAAGCCCTGGAAAGGCAGCAGGGCTCAGGCCGTGTTGCACAGAAATTTTCAGCTCATCCAGATTCCTGGACCTTCCAAAATAGAGGGGCTCCCACCCTGTAAGACTGGGCCCTGCTTGGAGCAGATTCCAGGCTGGCTTTCCATATGGATTCTCAGTGCAGCCAGTGCTTCCCATCCGGGGCAGAGGAGCCCTCGCTTCACACCTGCACTACCACGAAGGAAGGGTTCATAATAACTGAGTCATTGTTGCCATCCACAGGAGCCCAGAGAACTGACAGTGCATGACCATCCTGATCCAGAGGGGCAAAGCTGCTCTGCACAGATCAGAGCAAGAAAATGAGAGCATAGTGTTGTTACTCATTCCTACAGTATTTTTCCTACATATGGCTGAAATGTTTGAGGAGATCTCTCCATCCAAAGTAAAAAATAAATAAACTGTACGTTCGTCTTCTATCCATAATGCTTCATACAGGTATCACATGCCACGGACTGCATCTCCTCTTGCACGTGGAGGAGGAGAATAAATTTCAGCATGTAATGAGGTTACCATTAGCAGGCAGGCCTTTAGACAGTATGTATGTCCTGTTCAATGAGGTCATCTTGTCTGTATAATCTCAAGCATTCACATATTCATAGGACTAAATCAGCAGCTCTGGAAGTCTTGTAGAGATTCAGAGCTGCTGCCTGAGAAAGTGGTCCATTTACAAGGTTTTAACAAAACGTGGAGCTCAGGGAAGTTCCAGAGGACCAGAAGGTAAATGTTTTATCAGCATTTTTAACAAGTGAATCAGATGGCCCAAGTAATTAAAAGATTTATCAGCCTAAGTTTTTGAAATAACAGCACATCTGCTATAGGACTTAAGTAGCCAGTTGCAAGGGAGGTAATATAATGAACATCACTTAACATGAGTTTATGGAAAATAGGCATGAGTGCAGTTTTGGAGCAAATTAACTTGGTATCCTTTCTGATTACATTAAATGTAAGTAAATATATATTTTTTTTGTAATCAACTGACAATGTTTGAAACATTAAATCTATTAAAACCCAAGTAACGTATCTGTCTTAATTTGTTAGTTCAAAGCTGGTCTTTCCTCCTGGATTCCACAGAGACAGTTTTTTGGCCCTACATGATTTAAGATTTTTATTAGTAACTTAAAATATGAAATTATTAATTATCAAAGCTCTGGAGAAGACCTAAAGCCTGAGAGAAGAGCAAATCGTGCAAAAGATACTCATGGCTGCAGAACTCCAACTTAAGTTTAGGCATAATCACATTGTATATATTTCAATCAAGCCAAATGTGAAGTCTCACATCTAGGAACAAAGAATGTAGGTCACACTGAAAGGATGTAACTCTATCCTGCAAAGCTGCAATTCCGTAAAGTCTTCATTAAGATGAATAATCAGTTGAACGTGAGCTCTTTCTGCAGTGCTGTGACCAAAGGGCTAGTGCTGTCTTGGGAAACAAACAAGAGTTGGGAGGTTATTTTACCTCTGTTTTTGACTGTGTTGTGGCTGCTTTGGAAATAATTTGTCCTGCCAACATTTCAAGAAGGATGTTGAAAAACTAGAGGGGTTTCAAAGAAGAGGAGCAAGAATGATTACAGGACTGTCAAAAGTGTTTTATAGCGAGACCCAAAGCGCTCAGTCTATTTAGCTTTCTAAAAGGTTAAGGTGTGAGTTGATCTTACCTTATGAGCACTTAAAACAGGGGAAGAAAAAGCTGGTAATACCAGGCTCTTCAATCTACCAGAAAAAAAAGAGATAAGAGCTCTGGACAGAAGTTGATGGGAAACATTCATGAATAAAGCACATTTTTTGTAGTAAAGAAAATTGCCTGTTCAAACAGCTTTTCAAGGTTTTTGGAAGCTCACCATTACTGAATTAAAAAAAAAATCAGCTCTTTTTTTTTTTCTTTTTTTTTTTTTTCCCTCGGAGATACAGCCTGGCTATATGTTTATCTGATTGTATGATTAAGGGTAAGATCCCAGCAACAATATCCTTCAGTCTGTGTCAGGGCCACTCTACCAAGGAAACTCCTTAACACACTCTGAAAGAAGCCTGGCTGTAAAGTACGGTGCATCTGTGGAAGTGGCCCTTTAGTTCTTGCAATCTGTGACCCAATGATACAGAACGATGAAAGATTTGGTCAGATGAAACATCTGTTTGCACACAGTAACTGTAGAAAGAATCAGATGTGATTCAGACAGGAGGACAAACAGTGGTATGATGAAAAGAGAGAAATACATTGCTCATAAATACAAACTTCATTTTCTAGTACAGCTAGTTCCCTGAGAAGGGGATAGTAATTATAAATCTCTGCCAAAACATGGATATCACCGCTGCTTATTTTCTATATTTTTGAGACTAATGGACCCACAAATGCATATATATATTCTTAGGTATGGTTCCAGCTACTGCAACTGTTATGAGGCTGTCAAAGTTGTCTATCCCACAGGCCTCCTCTAGTACCAGAAGTTTTATTACTGGCGCATAAATTACACCAATAAGCACACATGTTCAGAGGCGCAGAGGAAAGGACCCAGTGGCACCAGTCATCTCAGCCCTGCAAAAGGAAGCACACATGCAGGTGTCTGCATGAGCAGAAACCAGGGAAGGTTCTGACCCTTAACTAAAATTCTACATGTAGCAATTATTTTCATTGGATTTTCATACTCTAATAAGGGTTCAGGGCAAGTGCTTGCTGCAGTATAATCATACAATCAATACCATTTTCTACTTCAGAAACTTAAAGATGCCAATCTTTTCATGTTTTCTAGCCACCCTGAACCTCTAGAAAAGAAAGCAGGGTTCTGTGCTGAACTCAGGCCTTTGCTATGATGTGAACATCATAGTTCCCAGCTTCTGTAAGCTTAAAAGGGGAGCTTACACCCAGAATATACTTTCACAGTATAAGTCAGTGAAGTGCAGCTTGGAAGAAATACCATTTGAGTACCTGCCTGTCATTTTTTTGCTGTCTCCAAGGGGTTTTATTCTTTACACCACCCTCAAATACACCTTTTCAGCTAAAGACACAAGCATGTGGACAGCTCTTTGTTTTGTTTTTCCTTCCAACCAATGCTTTTGTGTATTTCTGAAACTTAAGACACCTCCTCTGCTACTACAGTACTTATCTGTAACACCATCGCTTTGAGGGATTAAAGCAGGTTACTTGTTACACACTTAGATCAAGAGTTATCTGAGTAGAAAGTCTATCCCGTTAGGGTTGGCGGAATCTGTTTTTGATCTTGAGTTGTTTTGATTTTCTCTGAGAGCAAGTAACATGTTATTTTAACTTCTGAATAAGGTGTGCTACCTGACTGTGTCTCTTCTGTTTGGCAGAAAGGATTAGAAACCTCCACGGAACTTGCACTCTATTAAAGCAGAGTGCTCGCCCTTGAGAACCAAGGAGCTGAATTGTTTTCAGATTATGTGTGTGTGCGTGTGTGTCTTTCCCACATCAAAGACTTTGATGGAAGCTGTTCGCGCTATTGTCAGGAATGCAGGGATTGGCACAAAGGTGATTAGCAAAATTGCTTTTCTGCAGGAGAAGCACAAAAATTATCAAAGGATTAAAGAGGATAAAATTGAAAGGTTATGGTGAATTTCGGATAAATTTCCCTCCCTGTTTTTTTTTTTTTTTTTTTTTTCCCAAATTATACATATTGATTTGTTTTTTACCCATAGAAGGTGTGCCAGAAGGAATCAGAATTAGAAGATATTTGGTATGAGTTCTGTGGAAGGGCAAAAAAAAAAAATCCTTAAAAGTAGTGCCATCAGGCCCCGTGTGCTTCCAGACCACATCTGCAAAGCATTTTTAATGAGAACTGGGGGCATCCAGCCAGCAGCCTTTTCCACAAATTCTCAGCAGTCACAGGATGAGGACCTTTATTCATAATTACACCAAATATTCTGAAAACAAACAATTTCATAAATCAGTCTGTCATCAGTGATGCTACTTGCTTAGTCTTCTTGCTACACTCAGCTGAGAAATATACTAAATTAAGGGGATTGCTTTCATTCTCTATTTACTAGGCACATGCAGTGGTTTTGTATTTTGATCAGCTGCTGAGCTGCTTGAATGATTTAAGAAAAAATTAAAAAGTAATAAAAAAAAATAAAAAAAGAATTTGCAAATATTTGAGTGTAACAAAACTAACAGCCCAGCTTCTGGAAGCTCTCTCCTTTGGAAAACTGCAGTGTAATAAAAATGTATCACTTTCCATAGCCAGTAGAATTGTCTCATCTTGTTGGTATAGACTCTGTTTATTGTTCATTTTATTTTGAGCAGTCATCTATTACTTGCTAAGTACTGGCCCTACACCTATCCCTTGGCTTTGGATTTTGAGTCTTGTTTGTTTTGCTAATCTGTTATTTTCTGGAAGTCATCCACATGATTTTGTGTGTTTTTAACCCCATTTATCAAAGTATTATCTAAAGCATCTGTTCAGAAAATGTTCATTTTAACTGTTTTCTCAACAATGACCTTCTTCCTTCCCCCCAGGCCACATCAAGTTGTCACTCACCAGACAGCTGTGGAATTTGGAATCATTCCTTTTAAACACTTTACAATTCCAAATGGTAGATTTCTAATGGCACAATATGATTGCCACAAAGATCTTTAAATTTCCCCAATCCTCCAGGCTTCAAAGGCTGGACCGTCCTTGATCTCCTGAAGGAATGCTTTTGAATCTTGTGCTTTTATAGGGACTACCTATGAAGATATTTTAGGGGCTTTTTCCTTTTATACCCAGAGCCTGGGGAACTAAACATTCAAATTCCCACTGACTTCTCTGAGGAGAAGACCGAGACCTACAAAGTTGTTTCAAGAGATTTTCAGCGCAGTTTTCATTAATTCCACAAGTCGTTGCAAAACTTTTTGGTGTGTTTAGAAAGCAACATAGGAGTATCCTCAGAGCATCAGTAGTTATTTTACTCATTTTACCCTACATCTACCTTCTACCTACATGGCTACATCAAGCTGTTCCTGACCTTCCATGAACAAGTCTCACAGCGCCCTAACTCATCCTGGGCTTATGGGCACAACAGGATCCTTGGCTCTAGAGGACTCCCTGCTCTCAAATAGGAGGCTTCACTTATAAGGTGATAATACGGAAAGTGAGCAAGCCTAGTAATGCTGGCGGTTTGGGATCTGCCTTGACCAGGCAACCAAGGCAGAACCTAATTATCTGCACCAGCTCAAATTCGCAGACTCATGAACACTCGAGGCTTGCTTCATCTTTCTTCCCCTATAAAAGAGGGAAGTAGTCCTTTTTCACCAGTAGTCCTTTCTCGTATTGTAGACTTTTGTTTCTTTTAGGAGGCTCACACTTATAGCTTCTCATTGGTCAATTCTGTCGTCCCTTTTTACTAAAACTTCAAATTTCTGAACTCTGTATTAAGATTTTTAGTGCAGCCAAGTCATGAGGCAAATTCTCTCAACTCCTCACTCCTAGGACATATGGCTTGAGAGTGAGATGAGGGTATTCAAGGGGTCTCTTATTAGTGAAGCACACATAGATAGTCAACAGGTAGAGAACATATAGAGTAAATTATCTGTCTGTGGGGTCTCATCCTACAGCAGGCTACAGTGTGTGCATAAGGTCCCACCTAACAGATTCATCTGCAAGTTTGGGTGCCTACAGTTGAAAATTCCTTGGGACAAAGTACTGTGTCTTCTACTCGGGGTACTGCTAGAATACCTCATGTGACATGACCTCTGCTGTGATTGCAGACTCTCGGGTATTATTATAAATAGTAACTGATGATCCATCACTGCAGTAAGTGTGTGTTTAGGTATCCCATATTGCTAATACACGTGAATTTTAAATAGGTTTCAGCCTTAACCTCAGCTTTTGCGACAGCAACTAACTGCAGGAACAACTAATTACTACCGTGGTTTATGGGTCAGGGAACAAGCCTTAGATCCTCATTTACACAAGTTTCTTATGATCATGCAAGACCTACCTCTCCAAAGCTACTTTTGTTTGTTTGTTTAGATCAGTTTAAAAAAAAAAAAAAAAACACATCCCAAAATAGAGAATGTTTTGCTTTGGGACTAGGAGCAAACACACTTGATGGCTTTAGCATCTGCTGGACAATGCATGGACAGGAGGTGGGCACCTCACACAGTTTTGTGACAAAGACATGTGTGTACAGCATGTCAGATTATAAAACCTAGAATAAAGAGTCATTAAAATGCCCGTTCTTCAGCTCACCTGCCATGAAAATAGGCCTTTCACTCTACCTATTTAAATAGAAAATGAGCATTGGGAAGGAAAATGCTGACATTCCAGAGGCTCAAGTCAAAATCTCTCCCTCCAATAAAGGATATAAATTGATTCATTATCTGTGTCTCATCAGGACCCACAAACCACCCAATGCACATACACCTCTATTCTTGCCAGAAACCAAGACTTCACAGTCCCAGGACCATCACAGGAACAGTTAACGCTGACTTGATCTTCAACACTCAGTAATAACACTCAATAATTCTCCAATCTGTTTTCTGCTTTTGCAGCCTCTTAGTGCCTCATAGGAATTTTGGGTGACAATTCGAGAAAGAGCAGCTTGCTGCCCAGCAAAGCAGGAGCTCTCACAGCTCCACTGCAAGCGCAAATCTTGGAATGCAAATTTTGGAGCACAAATCTTCTCTTGGAAGGGAGGAAAGGAGAAAAACCCACTTGCTCTCTGGATCAACTATACCTACTATTTGTGTGCCGTAAGTGGTAAATTTGGTATTATTCTTTCTCTTTTCCTCTAGGCTTGCAATGAACTCATCATACTCAACATGCCTGAATTATTAGTAGCGTTATATTGAAATGCAGCTCGACGGACAGAGCAGCCAGGCTGAGAAAGATGCCTGCAAATCTGTCCAAAGGAAAAAGAGCTCTGACTTCCAAATTTCATTTGTGTCTCTTGAAACTGAATTTACTGTTATATGATGACTGGCTAATCACAATGCTTCTCTACATTATTCTTCTCCCCTATAGCCCAACTTTATCTGTTTGGTGACTGTGAGTCTTGTCCCTGCATTATTAAGAGCAGGAAAAAAAACACCTTTTTGAGTAGGGGGGCACGGGGAGGCTGATGATGCTTTTTGCTGATGCTTATCTCCCTTCACACACACAAATGTGCTTCTTCAGCACAAACCTCTGCACAAGGAATAAGCAAAGACATCTACCTGTGTGTTGTTATTTCCCTGCGCTCGCTCTGGAGCGCCAGGCCCATTTGCGCAGTGGCCGTCCCAGCAGGTGTTTGGCAGTGCAGGTGTGTGCACAGACAGAGTCCCGAGCACAAGCACAGACAAAGATCCAAATACCAAGGCCTTTCCGCCTGAACCTGACACTGCCACTTTAAAATCAGAGACACGGACATCAAAGTTTCCCCTTTGCCAGAAGGAATGGACTATTTTGCAGCTTTCCAAACGATGTCTCTCATCTCTCTGCCTTTCCTACAACCTTGTCTCTCTCTCTCTCTCTCTCTCTCTCACTTGCACACACTTTTTCTAATACCATCCCTCCCTCTCCACTTCAAACCATGGGAAAAACCTAGGAAAAGAAGCTTGCCGACTAGGAGACCGTTTTGTTGCATTGTGTTTTCCAGCTAGACCTGAACAGACTGAAATCAATTCAGCTCCTTCTCGCTCTCTCTCTCTCCCTCCCTCTCTGTCTTTTTTTTTGTTGTTGTTTCTCTTAGATCGTACTCTGCTGTAAGAAAGCTGAGTTTAGCTATATCCATCCCCATAGCAGTCAAGTGACCAGTAGTTTTTTTTATTGCTTGTAAAAACACAGTATCTTTTTCATGGGAGTCAGGTTTTCCTTCGGTTTGAAATGCCTTGTGAGCAGTGGTAACAATCCACACAATCTTTGATCAACTCTCACATATCCATTTTAAGGATCTTTCTTTAGTAGACCCGTCATCACACAAGTTGAGAGCTTAGTAATTAATGTTTTAATATATTATGCCACACTCTGTTGCATTATTGGCGGGAGGCATGATTTAACAGAAACGCACACAAATACCTGTGTCTGATCTGAATCACTACTTGCTCTAAAAAAATATACATTATTAAAGCTGAAGTCCAGCTGTTGCTATATTAATATCCTCTGGTTTTTATTTGCTCCTACCTTTTAGAAGTTTCAGTTTTCACTCTGATATTTTCCAGGCTTGTTCCCAATATCAAGGTTATAACTGCAGGGTAAGAACCAGAGTAGAATACAAGAAGGTTCATTAGAAATTTGAACAGGCGAGGTCCAGCACAGCAGAGCCAGGAGGCCAAAGAAGGCAAAAGTTATGTGGAAACAACCATATTGACTCTGGGACTTAAATTGTGATAGTGCCATCTTTGGACTAAGGGACAAGTGTGTGTGCAGTCTGGCTTCTATATCTCCCAACCCTTGCAATAGTTAGCTGTGCAGTTGGTGTCCTTAACACAACCTTTTCTACCCTTGATATGTCCAACATCTCAGGATGGATGCAAGGTTGCTACAAACATTGTTTTATTGCGCTTAAAGGGAATCATGTTACTTTACCCCAAAACAGAGTGCCATCCAAAGACAATAGAAAAATTAGCCATCCGACTTATACAGAACTTCCCTAGCAAAGAAAAAAAATAGCCAAGAATACCACAAAACAGGAATGTCTGGTGAAAGCCAAACCATCCCATCACCACGAAAGAGTCGAACTGAGAAAAATGAAAAGTGCTGCAAAGTTGCAAGTTTCCACCACACTCAACGGGCCTGAGTCCCAGAGGGGATTTTGTAGCCTACCCTAAAACAGCAGCCGTCTCCCCGTCAGCCCCGGGAGCACCTTGCAAGGCCCAACCCACAGGCCACAGTGTGCCAAGACCTTCTGCTCAGACAGCCCCACTTGGCTCCAGCTGGCCAAGAAGTTCTCTCAGGTGGGCAGCTCTCATCTGCTTTTTGGACGGATAGCACAAAACCAGCACTGTAGAAACCCACTCACCACTTAAAAGGCATTCAGTTCAGGTCATGTCATCTGTCACCCAGTCCCTGAGGGACATCCCATTTAAGAAGTGGTTTGTCACCTTCTGTGCTGCCTGCCGTTTCCAGCTGGAGGCTGGAGCAAGCCCAAATACAGGTCATTGCACTAAAACCTGCCTTCCAGACTGATAAGCTAAAAGACAGCTGTCTGTTTGCTCCTGGCTGCTCAAACTCTGTGAAATTCAAGCAAAACTGCTGGGTACTATACACCACTGGAAATCTCATTTTATTTAGGTGCCTAAGTACTGTTCTCAGTGTCTAACTCCAGAGTCTTAACATTGCACATGCTGCAAACCACCTGCATTTTGTACTCTTTTGCTGTGATATGAGCTTTAGCAATATAATCCCAAATTATTTCACAAAGAGCAGCCCAACACAGATATTTTCCCTCTACCACTTCAGATATACGCGTAGCATCTGATAATTGCCTTGTAACTTAAACTGTTGAAGATTTGTAACCAGTGTCTCCTATGTATCTTTGTTTTAGCAGCACTTGGAATATTATCTAATTATTTTCAACCAGCTGCACAGCTTTTCAGAGCTATGTTTCAGGAGAGGAGGTGATTAATTATGACCCTAATTTTGTGCAATACAGCCTTTTAGGTAAAGGATGCGAAGGGCTGAGGCATTCAGCTCAGCAACAATTTCATTATTATGTACACACCATCAGCACGTGTGTGTATTTATAAATATTCCCTGTATTTAATAAATAGCACATTGTGCAAATACAGCTTACCAGGTACTTTTCCTATAAAGGAATAAATGCTGAGCACAGAGCAGAACAAAAGTTTCTACATAAAATTGCAGGAAAGGACAAATAAAACACTGTATAAAGGAGGAATAATAAATGATCATAGACTTTTGTTTTAGAGTATAAATGCAAGAGGCTGGAGGTGAGATTCTCTCTAACCGTGGAACCTCCTCATTTACAATGCTTAATCATACAAATATAATCATCTTCTAGAAGCTTTGGAACTGCCTTCCCTGCTCCCTCCTTTTCAGGAAAACAATACAGTAATTTAAAGAACAAAAAACAAAAGAACTAGAACATGGAGCAAAGCCTCAGAATATTGTCATTGCTGCCAGTCTATTCTAAGGAGCAGTTTCCCAAGAGCTCAGCATCTCATATACTGCAATTGCTTTCAAATAGTCTGACTCTATATACATATATATGTATGTATACATATCCATATATATGTATGTATATGCCTGAATATAGGCTATTTCAAACACTTTCAGGTGTTGAAAATTCCTGCCCTCTCCAGTTGCCTATTTCCAGGACTGTAGAACTTTGTGGCTTACAAAAGTTGTCATGACTGTGCGTAAATGCCATCTCTTGGGACTCTTAGGGTAGATGCTGCAAGAATGCTGTTCCCTCAGCAGCAGCCAGGAAGAATCCACTTCCCTGCACATCCTGAAACCTCCTTAGGGGAGAAAAATCTTTCCCTGAAGCAAAATTCAATCATGTCCCTAAAACTCCTGGGAAGGGGGTCAAAAATAAGGCATACTCTCCAAGAAGTAACACACAAAAAAAAAAAAAAGAGGTAAAAAGAGAAACGGGCATCACAGAGACATTTGCCAGCTCTTATGAGCAGGCAGACAAGAACAGACATCTGAGTGAGCGGAACTTTGTACGGGACCATAAAGGCAGCAGACAAACATTGTGTTAGGAAGACAGAGGAGACAACCACAGCGAGAAAGCAGAGAGATGGCGTTGAGACACTTTCAGGGAGGGGGGAGATGGTTCGTTGGGCCAAGTGACCTTTTCCCATCCAGCAATTTCTTCTGTCCCAGTGCAGAATGACAATGGGGACCCAATGGCAGCGCAATCCAGCAGCCACGGCCATGCCGAAACTGCCTCAACTCGACCGTGCTGCGCCGCTGCGGCCACGGGACGCTGTGAAACAAGCCAGACCCAAGTTTCCAACTTGCCCTCTTTTCTGTTGTTGTTGTTATTGCTGTTTGTTTCCACTCACCCCCTTTCATTCTCCATTTTTTTTTCCTCCCCTGTCTTGACTCTGATGGGGGCTCTTTTTGTGCAAAACAAGCCCTTCTGATCTCTTTGAAAGGCCAGCTCATGTCATTCTTCCAGATCATCATTGTATGACATGTTTTTATATCAGGCTGACAAAGGAGCTATTTGATCAGGGGGTATGGTGTGTGATTGTAAGAAATTCAGCTAGCCGGTGGCAACCATTGTTCCCCAAAGCGGCTCCCTGACCCCATTCTATTCAAGGAAAAACTCCCTTGGAGTGGCCTCTATTCATTGAGTAACACCAGTCCGCAGTCTCACTCCAGGAGTATGCTCAATTCAGAGGTGTGTCACCGATATTGCCCATCAACCAGCCTTTAACTCTTTCATCAGCATTAGGTTTCCAGCACAACAGCTGTTATCGTAGGACGAGCTGGGGAGGGGGGCACTGATGCATTCCAGCTCTCTGGAGCTCTCCTTATCTTGAAGAAATTTAACCTTCCTTTCAAAAGTTGTCTCAGAAAATATCCATCTGCTGCTTTCTGCAGGGCACAACCCACGTTGTTTGCTGCCTTATTCCTTTGCCCTGAAATGTCCCAATTCGCTATTCATCTTCCAAAACAAGTGACTCCTTTCAGACGACTAAAGAGTAATGAGTGCCGATTTAAATGGTCTTTAGATTTGACCTAAAATGATTAGTTATCTTCCCCTGTTTCAATGCCACAGCCTTTCCGCTCCCAAGCAGGCCTGTACCTACAAGCAAGGTCATGGCATCCACGTGTCTTGGCTGTGCGATCCTTCTCACAGCAAGGAGGTCTGCAGAGCCAAGACACATCCAAATCCTTGGGAGACATTTCCTCTTGCAATATCTGTGGAAGAAGGTCAAGGTAATCCCGTGAGCTTCAAGAAAGGTAGTCACGAAATCTCTTTCCATCTCCTTGCCTTATCCAGAGCCTCTAAAACCCGGGGAAAGGGCTGAAAAGGCTCCCATTAGGTGTAAAGAGCTGGGCCATAGCCATTCTCGTGCTCATGGGGGTTAGGGAACCTGCTCAGGAGCCAGAATTGGGTCAGACTCAAGAGTAAGGTGCCAAAGAGCAAAGGATTTGTCACTGCAGGGATGGGGGTTTTGAACCTTGTGGGGGCAGAACTGATAAAATGTGCAGGATAAAAACTAACTGGCCTGCTACGAACATAGGCACACATGGTACTGCCAGCAGGAGGAAGTAAATAAAGCAAATTAAATTCAATGCATCCATCCCAGTACAGCTTCTGCTGCATCTTCCAGTGTATTTTCCTCACTCCCATGCAATAAGCACATCCTTTATGATCACAAACCATCCCTCTCTCAGCATGTTCACAGTGTCCCAGGGCACAAAGTTACTTGCAGAACCTCCTGGCAAACCTTGAGCTTGCAGGACCTCCTTGCAAACCATGAGCTCGCTTCCCAGAGACCCCTGCCTTGGGAACACAGCCCTGCTTTTGGCATCATGGCTCAGTCCCTCCAGGAAGCCCCATTACCTGCTGCAAGAGCTCTCCTTTGCCAGGCAGCCTTCCTCCACCGCACAACCTGCCTGGGCTTTGGTACCACCTTGATAGCGACCATCTCCGGCATCGGGACTTGTTAATAAACTCGGGCTCCCTCTGCTGGGACAGAGCACAAAATACTGGGGGGTCCATCTGCAGAGCCAGGTTATTTCACTGCTAGGCTTCTGGCTTTTTTCGGTGATGTTTCAATAGATGTTCCCATGAACCTTGTGTTTTTCTCCAAAGGATCAGGATGGCAGAATAAACAGTAATGCTTTGTACTACAGCAGCCTCGCTGCATGCTCCAAAACCGCTGGGAAACTTGCGTTAAACTTTCAGTGACCTGTGAAGAGATCTGGCATCATCTCCCTTTTACTCGGGGCGAGGAGGGGGGCAGGAGGAGCCCAGGTGCTCCATGATTTGTTCCATGCCATGAGCCGATACCCTGGCAGACGTCTGCTTACTGGAACACTGGTTATACCCTGATCAATGTGCTGGGTTTGGATTTAATCCTCTGAGAAAAATCTGTTAAAAAAGCTCCTGCATCAGACCTGTTCTCCAATATGCAAGACATTTTTTAAGTATGAACTTTACCTATCTTCAGAATTTCCACCAGCCTAGGGAAACTCTCTCCTCCCCTCTCAGCTGTGTGCCTGGAAAGCTGCTCCTGGAGGGTAGATGTGCGTAGCCGTCTGTGTCACAATTGGAAGATGTTTCCCTGCTGCTCCAGCACAGTGCTAAGCTGCTGCCCTGCCTCTGGTGAAGGATGGAGAAAGGTTCCCGTGTGGACCTGCTAGCCAAGCATTTCCAGCACGCAGATATGTAATGTCCTCAGCAAAAGTTAATATGGCATAGCTGCATTAATGGAGATTATTAGAATAAACCAAAGGGAAACATGGGTTAAATCTTAAGAGAGAAAGCTCCAGGTAGCAGTGAAACTTTCTAGAAAAGAAATGGAAGCTGGAGGATTTCTTACTGAGAAGACCAGACAAAGCTGCAATGAAGACACTTTTGGGAGGTATTCCCACTGGGTCAAGGACTCTCCCTGTCTGCTGCCTATGAATTCAGCATGCTGCATTATCTGTATGACCTTTAATCCACCCTTAGTTACTAGGGAGAATGTTACTGCATCAACATTTTTTTCAGACAAAAACTGCAGTGTACACTGAATTAATGCATTTCCTCAGCAAAGCTGCTGCCTTCAGCGCTCACTTCAGGGTTTCCTGCAGCGATGCTCACTTCTGAGGTTAAACAGAGTGAGCTGGATGCTCCGGTTTCAAGGAGAGTTTGACTCTTCCCGAGCAGCTCAGTACAGTCCAAATAATTCAAGGAGGCCTGTTGCCTTCCATGACAGCAGTGACAGCTCTCTCCAGTAACTCAGGGGCTCAAACAGCAGTTAGGTCCAAAGCACTGTCCTGACATTCACTCTGCATATATACCTGCTTGGTCCTATAAATTAAAGCTGACACTGCTCTGCATAGGCTGTTACAAGTGGTACAAATTCATTGCTTTGATGGGAAAGGACACATGTTACTAAATATATATATGTATATTACATATATAAATAAAAAACATATCAAACAGTAAATGGTTTCAAAGTTTCTACCTCTGTAGGGATCAACTGTAGTTTTAAATCAAAGCAAATGGCTCTACATAAAGAGGGGGGGATGAGCCCTCCATGGTACATTAGTGACTCCCCTCTCCCCATACTCTGTGTCCAGCTGGCACCAGCTCTGCCTTTCACGTGGGTGGCTGGTCTTTGGGTTTGTTACCTCTCTTTTTTGTGCGTGCATCCTGGCTACCTACCAAGGTCTAAAGCTGCCTCAAGTAATTGCTATAGGAGCATACATCATATGCATTGCCTGGATAAAACCAGCAAGGGAGCGCACCTAGAAATAAGTCAGCATATTCGGAGCTTTCCCACATGGATGGCAACCAGGAATGAGAAAATCAGCAGGAGTATCGACGTTCTGAGCACACAGTACCTGAGATGCCTCCCAGAGCACAGAGCAGATTCTGATCTTGGTGCTGGACATCTCCCAGATAAGTCACTGGAGCTCCTCCGGGCCAAGCAGTAGGACAGGGTCCAGCTGAGGTCACCATGCCATGAAGTGCTACATTTCCTTTTCTTTTCATTGACATTCCTACCTATGGAACATATTTTAGAGACCATTAGGGTCAGACCTGCACCTTCCTTCTCCTCTTCACTGCAGGTGAGCATGGGTGACTGACAGAGATTGATCCTCTATCTCCTCCAAGTTTCCTGGGACTTATCCAAGTTCCCCGCTTCCCTTACCAGTTCCGTGTTTTGTCACTTTGCTCACTTCCTGGGAGAGCATCCCACTTCATAGGTGACAAATGCAAAAGCAGCACCACGTACAAGGGGGTCCCAAGTTACAGAGGAGGTTTTGTCCAAAATCCTGGCTTGTGGAGCCTTGTGAGAAAAATCTCAGCTGTGACTTTCATCCTCCCCATAGGGACATTTCTCAGCTTTTCTGATATTCAGACATGCTGGCTGCATTGCACACCCAAGCTAAACTCAGCACTGTCCCGTGGTTCCAGCCGGGCCCTGACGTTCAGCCTCGCTCAGGGAACGGTAAATCTCCTCCCAAGAGGCTGAAGGGGAGCGTTCGTGGAGGACAGGCAGCTGCTTTGCCAGGGACAGCCATCAAGAGCAAGTAATCCCCCTGCACTGGTGTCAAGTGCGAGGCGAGCGCGCGGCTTTGCCGGGGGAGGTGGTGAAACCCTCAGCTCCGCGCAATGATCAGTCTGAGTGGGAGTGAAGTGCGGACACTTTGCTGGCCCCAAAGACAGGCTACGGGCCCTCAGCGCGTGTCAGCGGCTGCCTCTCTCCCATCCCATCCTGTTCTCCCCAGAACTTTGGGCAGGGGGGATGAAGATGCCCTTCTCTATCCAGAGAGGATTTACAGGAGAGATTTTCCTACTAATTTGTGGAAGACGCAATAACAGTGGCAATCAGGTCCCCACAGGTGCTTCACCTACTGCCACAAGCAGCAATTTTACCCTGGTGATTCATGATTGCCATGACATTTTCCTCCGCCAACTCAGTCATGTCCTCGCCCTTCTTGGGTCACTCCTATGAAAGTGCTTTAGAACAACATCTAAGGATGGAGTTCAGCCCTTCAAAACACTGACTCTGCCAAAAACTTTGGCTAGATGAAAACCTATATGGTCTTTGCTATCCCTGTGAGAGTTTAGTAAAGGGGGGCATTTGCAAACATGGCCATTGGGGACAAGTAGGTCAAAACAACTCCACTCCCATCCCATCTAATCCAGGGTGATGCTACTGAAGTGAAAAGAATGACTATGGATTTACACCACTGTAACTGAGTAAAACACAGCTCAGACTTCCCCAACTGCTACTTGAGTGAGCAAAGATTGAGTCCTTTTGGACAACAGACACTCCCAGGAATTCAGTAGTCTTTATAAAAAGTGCTACCCCTCTGCTTTAGAGACGTGCTACAGCCTTTGCCCAAGTCATAGGAGGCAATGGGCAGGAGATTGTAAACGTCCACCTCCTGCAGGGACCGTCCCTGCCTTTGTCCCTCAGAATAGACTGGGGTGGTAACAGCCCAGCTGAATGCAAGTTACAGCTCCACAGGCAGTTTCTGTCACTTCGCAAAATCTCTTTGAGCACCTCTCAGAAAACATCTGCCCCGATCAGGGTGAGATCATGCCCATGGGTGGTCACTGCATTATTTGTTCCCCAAGATCCCAGGCGCAGCCAAAGCAATGTCAGGCTCCATCACCAGGAGACACTGAGTGAGAGTCTCTCATTTTGCAGAAGACTGGACTCAACACTCAGAATTGTCCCTTGGCCTTAAAACCTGCTCAAGTATGAAAGCAAGCTCCTTACAGTGAGGATCTGGGACAGAGTCCAACCTTCACCCAGGCTCAGACTCAGAGAATCACAGGTGAGATTTAGAAATAAATCAGTTTTGTAGGTTTGTACTTCATTTATAGCTCCAATTATTGGTGTGTGCATATGTGTGTGTGTGTGCATACAGATAGATAGGTAGATTCCCTCATTTGGTTTCACTTCCATACCTTTTCTGGTCTCTTGTAGATTAATTCAGCCAATTCTCAGCTCTGACACTTTCGATCTTAACTTTTCTACACCTTGGATTCCCCCTTCTTCACTCAAATAAATTTTGCTACCTCTTTTAATCTGTTTCTATAAGGTCCTCAGGGCTTATTCTGTGCCTGAGCAGAGCCCCTAAAAAACATTGGTTGCTGTGATACAAGTTAAGAGGAGAAATGAGGATGCAGGACTAGAAAACAACTCTGTTTGTGCTGCTTCTCTTGCTAAATTCTCTGTTGAATTCTCTGCTGAGAGTTTGTCTCAGCTGCCTTGGCTGCTGAAAGCTAAGCCCGGCTCCTGAGGATAGAGCATTTTCAGTGTCTAAAAAAAGCCCCCAGCAAAACCAACCTTTTCTGTTTATAACTGACCTTCTCCATTTTACAGAAAAGGACCGAGCAGGCAAATCTCATCCAGTTCCAGCAGGTGAGAGATGCTCATCACCACCCCCTGGAAGGATGCACTTAGCAAGAGAGAAACACAGAAGATGCACTGGTCAGGACTGCTGTATTCAGCCCAAACAGTTGAACACACAAGCTGCAGATAAAGCATTTGCTCCTAGACCTGAGGGGCTGTAAGGCTGGATTCTCAGGTCTTCTGCTTACTCCAAGGTTCTTTTTTTTATTATTGGAGAACTAGATTCTCAAAAATGGGAGGTAAAAATAAGGAGAAATCTTAACCACTTTCCAAGCTGCAGGAGCTCCCTGCTCATGCACTTCCTAGGACACAGGGAGGCCAGACAGAAGATAATGCTGCTTTTAGTAGAGACATAATAACATAAGCATTTTTGTCCTCTTTGCTCAAGGAATACCTAGTACAGCTAATTACAAACAAACATGCACTGTGCTGGGTGCCAAGTGATGGGAATCCAATATTGTGATGTCTCCCATGAAAAGATTGAAAAGATATGACACTGTGGGGACATAATTCACACCCAGAAGATCCTTGTGGGTAGAAAGAAAAAAAAAATATAAAAAAAAAAAATCTTTGAAGCATCAACATTGGAGCCGAGTTATCTGTGTCCCACTAAAAGACATCAGGGCCCAGCTTCGAAAACAGAGCTAAGGGTCCAGTGCCCTGGCAGGAGCAGGGGTACCTGGTGGCTCTGTGCTCCAGATCCATGAGGAATGTAGCATTTTACAGTGCAGTGCTCGCTCTGAGCCCCGTGCCGCTCTGCTACCCTGCACTGCCTGAGTGTACATTTCACAGGGTCAACAGACTTCCACCTCTACAAGGAGTCCGCTGCATTTTCAAAGTATTTCCACAACAGGTGGCTGTCTCTCTCCTCCCTGTACATGCTGCAGCTTGAATCGGCCACTTTGATCATGGGGAAAAAACATCCCACCAAATCCCTTGATGTAGCATCAGCGATGCGTTAGAACCAAGCCGCCAGCGCACAGCTGAGAACTAACCTGAAAAAGTGGAGCTGGGCAAGCAGAGAAATGGATTAAGATCTGACCAGTATCTTAAATAAAATCTTTCCCAAGACCCGTGTGTTCGGCCTTCCCAGGGACTTGAAGAACATTCCGTTACTTTAATACGGATACTCACCTCTAAAGTTGGGTCTACATTGCTCATGAGCAGATACAGGCCAAAATATTAGGCTTCTCTAGAGGCATTCCCAGATTGCATATGCTGCTAGGAATTGCTCTCCATGTGCCAGTCCCCACTGAGCTGGGCAGATGGAAATTGTCTGGTTAATTTTCGGAAGCACCTGAACATCTAACCTGGACAAACCAAGCCTTGCAGATCTGCTGATTGGGACAGAAGCTGTGGAAGATAGATGGACATGGAGCAATTTCCAATCATGAGGTGCCTTGAAAGCCCTGTGCTCCACAGATGTAAGTGGTTGCTACCTACCTGGAACATGGTTGGTAGCAGCACCAGCCTGTTAGCCACCAGTCCATCCTAATACACCCTGCTGACCTGTGCTTAAATGAGAAATCCTGGCCACTGCCTCATCTGCTCTGCCGGTCTGTGTGGGACAGCAGGCTTTAACGCTTGCCTGAGCCAGTTGCATTGGCAAAGTCTTGGTTTTAATGGCATTTTGTGAAGCAGGTTGGCTCCTCCACTGCAACCGCAACTGCTGAGAAATCAATCATTACCAGCAGTTAGCTGTTTGATGGTTAACAGCCTGAACTGAAGCCAAACTGGTTGTTAATTGGGATAACAACCGATTTCAAGGGGTTGTTTTGCAGAGCCCAACACTCCCCGCTATTGACTCCAAGTTGTAACTAGCAGCCAGGCAGCAATTAACGGAGCCCCGGGAAATTCGCAGGCCATTACCAAAGGGCTGACTCCCAGCTGGGCCGCTGCTTCTCATGGGGGTGACGGGGAGCGTGGCCATGCCCTGGGGCCCATTCACACAATTAAAGCTGATGCTCGAGGTCCATCTCACATGTTGGGGATGGAACCTCTCCTATCAATGCACAGACCAGGCCTTATCATCCTGCATTCAGCTACTCCTGCACATTTAGGGTTTTTATGGGGGCGACTGTAAATGGACACTTTTTTTTTCTGCCCATGTTTGTCATGAACACTCACAGGAGCTTCTGCCACTCCTCCTTCAAAATCTATCCATGAACTTCTTGCCTGTGTCATTTTAGCAAACAGACCTGTAAGGGAGGTCTGGTCCATCATGCTGATCTGTGTCACCTGCTACAACCGACCATGAAAATAGCAGACCTGGGTAGCAAGGGCTGCTATTCACTATGTGACCAGCCCATTAAAGAAAAGAGATCCCAGCCAACACAATGCTCTGCTGGATTGTAAAGGGAAAAAAAAAAAAAAAAAAAAAAAAAAAAAAAAAAAAAAAACAGCAGGAGCCCGGCCAGGTTTCTCCTACTCCACATGGATCAGACCCTACTGAACAGGCAAGGCTCTGCCTAGCCCCAGCACCCCATTTCCAGCCCATGGTGATGGGAAGCACAGACTTAGCAGAGCAAACAGTTCCTGGGCACAGATAAAGGAGTCCTTCCACATGCAGTCTCATATCCATCAGATGTGGGCAGATGTGTCATCAGGCAAATAGGTTAACATACCTCCTCACTCAAAAATGAGACTAACCTGGCCATGGAGGGTCCTCTGTAGGAAAGCTGTACTTGTCTCCTCAAACAGCCTACTCCAAAGCAAAATACAGAGACCTATAGGCCTCTACTCTAAAGGCACCTCCCAGAGGAAAGCTGTAGCATAATCCCCCATCTCTAGGGTAAGTCCTTACCGCTGGACGTATGTACGGGCAGAGGGCAGCAACACTGCAAACGGAAAGCAGAGTGGTAATGAGGAGCAGATGTGTAGGTGCTTGGAGCACCCAGGTGCTACAGAAGTGCTAAGTGTTATTATCATGGCCAGGAAACAGGCTGTGAAAACTCACCACACTCCACATCCCCACACTGGGCCTTCTTCAGGAACGAGGACCAGACATTCCTCATCAGCCACAGGCAAACTGGAGTCAGCCTGGAGGTGTCTTCAGTTGCAGCCAAGCTGGGACACCTGGATTCAGAGGGTCTGCATGGAAATGAGACAAGCACAGAGAGAGAAAAGCTGAAGAGGAGAACTAGTTCTGGTCCCTGTGTGGCTGAGAAGGCCTGGCACCCTGTCCCACCATGAAGCTGTGTCACAACCCATACGTTGTGGAATGAGCCAGTTTGATCTGGACTGGCTGTGTGAGAGCAGAAATATGGGATCCCCCACTGTGCCCCTGAGCATCCCTGGTTCTGGCTATAAACCTCCTTCCAAGGAGGATCTTTACAGAGTGTAGCCAAGATGCCCCACAAGCCGCAGCCATCCCCCACCTCCTCCCCAAGAGGAATTGCTCTCACACAAATGAAATGTGTGTAATTAATGGGCAGGGGGCTGGACAGGTCCGAGATGAAAGCGTTTCCTGGACTTGTCCTTCATTTGCATGGTATCAGAAGCTGTTCAGAAGGTGTGACTTTTCCCACAGGGAGCCCTCAGCTCGGTGGCACAATAAAGCCAGGACTTCTTACCCAGAATTAATTAAAGGAGGGGGATGGGGATGGCAGGGAGATGTTTGAAAGCTGAGCCTCATGCAATAAACAAACACCCCAGTCCTTCATCCCAAGCCGGGGTAGGCCCAAGGGGGCCCCGTCGAGCCCCAGCCCCGTTATGGCACTGTGCAGCCCACCCTGCTCCTCAGGTGCCTTCCCCGAGCAGAGCTGGTGGGAGAGTCCCTGTGGGCTGGTTGCAGCGAAGACCAACAGGGCTTATTTCTTTAGGGAAGAGATGGGAGTAGAAACTGTGCCCCCGAAAGTCTGGGGCTCAGCATTATCCAAGTCTTGCAAGGCCAGGAAAGTGCTCTTTGAAGCTCAGAACCATGCAGTCATCCAGGGACGAGCAGCCAGGGAATCTGTCTCCTCCTTCATCTACCAGCTCTCTCTGGGCAGCTGGTGACAGTGAGGAGACTGTGGGCTGACACTTGGAGAGGTGGCAGAAGGGATGAGTGCTTCCCTGTCAAGAGGAATTTGCTAGTTCCAATTGTATCCCCATAACTCTGCTGGCTCCGCGATGCCAGCTTCCCAAAACCTTCTGGAGGGGATACTGTGAAGCTGGTCAGTTGGTCCTACTTCTTGCTGGTCAGGAGCAGGAGTTTCTCCCCAAAACACCCATGCTAAAAGCATGAGCTAAGGGGAGGAAATATCTACCTCCAAAGCCCCTTCTCCCCCGTGCTTTCCAGAGTCCAGCCCTTGCCCAGTGCCCTAAGACCCCATGGCTTTCAGGCATTTTTAAGACGGGATTTTAAGGTTTATCTGCACACACACACATCTCCCAGTGAGGAAGAAGACAGGAAGCATCTCCAGGTCCCTGGCACTGGTGAGAGCTGAACCTCAACCTCATTCATTCATCCGGTGGGCAGGCATGCCCAGGGGAATGGCCAGAGACATCGGAGATCGTCCCCATCTCTGCAGGGGTGACAGGAGCTCCAGCACTGGTGCACATGCACCCTGCAGGACCCAGGCCACCAGGAGAGGTGCCAGCCAGGCCAGGGACCCAGCAGTATCACCTCAGGGTATGAGGAGCCATTAATTAATTCACTTACTCATTAACTAAGTAGCAGGAGGCTCTTTCATCTTGCAAGCAAAGGCAAAACTGCAGTTGCCGGTTGGAAGCTGGGGCTAGACAGATTCCAGCAATAAACAAAGGGCCAAACTGTAGTGCTCCTGGGCAGCGTGGCAGCCCACAAGCCTTCTAATGAAGATTAGCCACGGGAGCCAAGCCTGACCAACACGTAGTGCAGCTCAGCCATGAGGACAAGTGCAGTGTCTGGTCCTGGGCTTGAGCTCTGATGTCTTCCCAGCTTGAGATGCTGGTGGTCCAAGGGCTGCCTGATGCTCCCAGGACAGGAGATCAGCCTGGCCTGGGGCTGAGCACCCCCCCGAGGACAAGGACAGGGACATCTGCTGACCCGTGTGGAGTCAGTCCTACCACCCATAGCTAGAGTAGCAACTCAGCACCCATTCAGCCAGGCTTCATGGAGCCATTAGGAGACGCAATTAGACAAATTAATGAACACAAAGCACCCATTAAGGACTATCAAACACCATCTCTGAGCTGGGAAGGGCCAGGAGCCACTCACTTTTATTCCCAGCAGCCTGGAGACTCCAGCACCAGCCTGTCGGGGCCTTTGGCGCCAGGCTTCTCCAGCCCATGGGTCCCTCAAAGGACAGCCAGGCAAGCACCCTCCACCTTAGCAGAGCTGTGCTGTGGTGCGGGCATCACCCACAGCAGCCCGGAGGCATCTGTGAGGCCTAGAAGTCAGCCCCTGTGGTTTCCTTCTCAAAATTAAGGATATATAGTGTCAGCTCAGCCCAGACCATGGCATGCATGGAGCATGTCCTTCATCATCCCTCGGGGAACGGCTTGAACTCAGGTCCTGCCCGAGATGAGCCCCTGCCTGCCCATCGTCCTGGACCACAGACACACCACGATGGTGTGACAGTGGTGAGACTCTCCCACAGAACCTACCTCACTGTTGAGTTTCTAATTCATTTATTTTTTTAAAACATCTGTAGTAATTCTGTTGTTGTATCTTTCCATATCTGGCTAACTACACAACATGCCTGCTCTGCACCAGCACCACTCTGGGGACCAACAGTTGGCTGACCCAGAAAGGAGACAATGAGATCCCTGTGATGAAGAGGGAGGCAAACTACCACCGCAGGCTCCTCAGAGCAAGATCCAGCATCAGAGGATCCTGGTTTGATTTACATAACCTCAGGGGCTCCAGAAAACCTCCCGTAGGCTGGAGAAATCAGCATTTGTGGAGAGGAAAATCCTCTCTGCTACCTAAACTCCTGGCCCAGATCAATGTTTTGCTCTGTTACAATCTGTCCCAGCTCAGGCTGGAAGAAGATGATCCCCAAAGGGCAGGGAGAGGGTGTCCATCCATTAAAGGGAGATTTCACTGCAAGGAAAATAAATAAAAGACACAATGTCAACCTGGGCCTGCAGTCCTAGGACATCCCATCTCTTCCCATCTGGGTCCCATCCTGCACCTCTCCATCCTTCAGCCTTGCCATCTCTGGAAAGTAGGCAGGCTTGCAGAGACTAATACAAAGTTTTAATGCACATATTAAATAAATATTTCATTCATTTAATATTAAATTTGTACACAACCAAAAAAAACCCTCAAGGAAACAAATAGAAAACAAACAATCAGAAAGTTTGGATGAAAAGTCCCTCCGGTCCTGGCTAATATCCAGTGTCTGTGTCTGCCTTCCCCATTCAGAACAGTGGCTTTAACAGAGAGATGCAGGTCCAGGGCAGTGTGTCGAGACCCAGGCTGGCTGGGCATCTGCATGCAGACTTGATGTTTCCTCTTTTTTTTTTTTTTTGTAAGATAGAAAACTAGGTTTCTGTCTACGCAGAAGTCTTTAAAGATAATGATCCCTTTCCTAGGAGGAAGGTAGGCAGGCAGCATTTCTTGGAGAGCAAACCTGAGACAGCTGAAAACTGAGGTGTCAGTCATGAACTGAGTATTATAGAGAAGAAAAAAAAAAAAACAAAAGCCAAAAAACACCCTGAATGTCTACAAAGTAAATTTTGAAAAAGTAATTTTTTTTCTTTTTAATATGAAGGATGAAAAATTTCATGCGATAGAAAAAAATAAAAAATAGGAAAAAAGAAAAAAAAAATGGTGAACAATTCACATTTTCCACATGGGAAAAAAAAAAAAGGAAGATTAAAAAAATAAAACATGACACCAGTAACCAGTTCGCTCCACTGCGGTCGTCACCTACTGCCTCACCTTAGTAGCTTTAAAAAATGCCAAAGGTGCCCTTTGTGGGTAAGAGGTACCAAGTCAATCCAGGACTTTCTCTGGGGCGTCCATCACCCCGTCCTCTCCTGAAGGAAAAAAAAAGTGGCATTGGGATGCATCTTCTGAAGAATTCAAGCTGAGCTTCCAGCTCAGGAAATAGGTGCCCTAGAGGAGGGAAAACATTCAGTGGATCCATTGGGACCAGGCAGTGGGCAGGTGCCCACAGTGGCTGGGAGCACCCTCCGGATAGGCACCCTGCCCTTGGGTGCCAGCCTCTCCATCCTCTCTGGCAAGCAGTAATTCCATTCCTCTAAGTGTGGGCGCTGCTCTCTTTTTTGAATATGTTTTTTCTTTTTTTCCCTTGTTTGTTTTAAACAGTGATTTTTTCTTCTCTTCCCCTAGAGCTACAAAAATACAAAACAAAAAACACAACCCCCAAACATACTAGAACATTTCTAAGTGAAGGAGATTTCCCCCTGCCTTCACGTGTCTTTGAACATTTCATTTCTTTTAAAGCTGGAATACAAAAATAGAGCCTCTCTTTTCCGTTTTCCTCTTTTTTCCCTTTTTTCCTCCTTTTTTTTTTTTTTGTAAAAACAAAAACAACCCCCCAAAGTTATCAATGACTAGAGTAGGTAACTTTTTTCCCCTCCCTCCCTTTTTTAAGAATCGCATAGGAAAGTCTCTACGCATGCTCTGAACTCCCAGAGAGTCCTCCATCGGGGGCACATCAGGGGCCCAGGCCGGCCTTGGAGTTTCTAGTCCTTTTGCTCCTCCGGTTGAAAGGGTAGTTGAGGAACTCGAAGCGCCGGTGGGGCTCGGTGGTCTGGTGGCCCTTGGGCAGGCGCTTCATGAAATGCACCTCGCGCTGGTGCTGCCGCGTCTTGGAGCCCTTGCGCGGGCGGCCCTTGCGCGTGAACGCCATGTACCAGCCCTCGTACTTGGCGTTCTGCAGCGCCGTGTAGTTGTTCTCCAGGACAATCTCTGTGAAGACGCAGTCCTTGCCTTTGCCGTTGCTCTGCACAGGGTGAAGAGAGATGGGTCAGCATGGCTTGGACCTGTGAGCTGGTGCTTCTGCACCAACTTCCCAGCTCTTGCCCGGCAGGACAGATTCGACCCAAATTTAGTTTTTCCTGCAAAGCTACCATCCTCCTGCCACTCTCTGGGAGCCATGCCAGAGCGGGCACTGCAGGTCATTGGAACAGCTGCATCCCTGCTTGCTTCTAGGCAATTCCTGTGGCGTCCAATCTTAGGTGGTCCTGAGACACAGATTGGATCTCCCCACCAGCAAAATTTATCCCTATGGCAATTCATCCATCCTTGATGCAGCAGGAGAGTCAAGGAGATGCAGGATTCGTAGGGATGACACATTGTTGCCTGCAGATGCCAGGATGGCCAATGTGCCCAGAACACCCTGGTTATGTGGGACTAGGGAAGGGGTGCATAGTGGCCCTGCAGCAACACCCACAATGGCAAATCCTCCTGGAAATTGCCACAGGGATGGGAGCGCCACAGCTCGGAGGGAGCGTGACTAACGAGTGCCCGCCGAGGTCCAGCCCCATGGAGTATCTTAACATTCCTGCTGCTTGTACCATGTAATCGGGGAGAATGGCGGAGCAATCCGCCTATTTGTCCAGGGAGATAGGAGGAATGCGCCTCGCGCAGCACCCGCTCGCCCCCCTTCCCCTTCCCCGCAGCACCGGGGCAGCCACGTGGGATTGCACCGGCCACCCCATGCTCACACAGCGCTTCCCGGCGTGCCCCTCCAGCCTACCTTGCCGATCAGCTTCCCTTTCTTGTTCATGCAGATGTAGAAGCCAGTCGCAGCGCCCTTGATGCGCACGCGGCTCCCGAAGGTGTCCGTCTCCACGATGAGCTTGGCTGTCAGGAGCAGCGGGGAGGAAGGAGAGAGGAGAGGTCACAGTGGCTCCAGTGGGGACGGGCACCCGAGTGACACCGGTGCCAGCACCCTCCCCAAGGGGACATGTTGGGCAAGGTAGGAAACGGGCCCCAAAAACCTTGTCCTGGATTTAGCACCAGGACCCAGCCTGGTCCCCTCTTCTCTGCCACAATGTTCCCAAGAGCAGCGGTGACTTTGTGGGCGGTAGAGGAGGCATGAAGGGTACGGCCACCCTCTTAATGCCTTTCACCTTTGTGCGTGCCGAGAGGGCATATTGATTTGGTCTCAGTTTTTTAATGGAGGCATCGATCTACTTCCGAAGGAGCTATGCAGATCGCTGGGTCGATGGGCTGCCTATAAATAGACCTGTCACCTTCCGTCCCCAGCCTCCTCCCGGGGAACCCGAGCTTCGGAGTCTGCAGTCCCCACGGGACAGGAGGATGGCACAGGGCAACCTCATCCCCCGAGGCAGTGCCTCCCACTGGGAAGCCTGGAAAAAGCCTGGCTCAGGATGGCACTGCTTGGCTGGGAAGCCGAAGGGCTACACTGTGGAGCCAAAAAATTGGGAATATTTTGGCCTCCATGCCCTTGGTCCCCAAAACCAGCTAACAGAGTTGTGTTCGCCCACAAACAAAGCACTGGGACCCCTGGTTATTGGGGAAGGTGGGGAATTGATCGGAGCGACAGTAAAAGGTTTAAGGAACATTGATTTTTCTTGCCTAGAGCTGGAGCGAGCAGGAGGGAGGCAGGGAGTGAGCAGGAGAGCCTGCGGGAGCGGTGAGCACAAAACCCCTCTCTGAAGACGCCCCTTGCTCCCCGTTCTCAAAGGGCGGCCGTGATTTACGGCTGGGATCGCCCGCCTGCCCGCCGGGGCTGCGACAGCAGCATTGCACATCAGGACAACCTGCCGCCGGCACTGCGAAACCCCAGGCTCCGCCAGCCCCACGCACGGGAAAAATGCACAAAGCCACGGGGGAAAATAAACAAACAAACAATCTATATTAAGACACCTCCGAGGAGAGGCGGCACAGGCCCAGGAAGAGGTTTAATCCGGATTAGGGCCGCTTTGGGTTTGCGCTGCGGCTCAAGAGGAGCGAGCCCGGCTGTGCCGGCCGCCGCTTGGGATGGAGAAAAAAAGAAAGTCAATCACATATTGACAATTAAGACAGATAACCGCGGACGCCGGGCTCGATGTTAAGTCGGCTGTAAAAACGTCAGTGTGGGGAAAGGGGTCATCCACAAGAATAAATCAGTCCCTTTTTACACGCCCACCCCCAAAAATTAGATCAAAAAAGAAAAAGGAAAAAGTATATTAAAAAAAAAAAAAAAGGAGCAAGGAATGAAGGTCTTGGTAAAGGGGGGCTTTCCCCCCTTCCCAAAAGAGGATTTGAAATACCATTTCGGGGGAGTCCATTGTTTTTCCTCTTTTTTATTTTTTTTTTGGGGGGGGGGGGGGGTTAACATTTTGAAATGTATTGTTTCAATTAAGTGACAGATTTATCCCACTAAAATTATGTTTCATGCTAAAACTTTGAAGGGAAAGTGGCTACGTAAACGCTGAAAAAATGCAGCGAGACACACTTGATCCCCCAACTGGACTGCGAAGAGGAGAAAGTATTCAGGAAATGTTAAAAAAGGTGAAAGTAAGAAGCGTTTTAATAGTTCTTCCAGACATGGGGGCCTCCCTGGAGATTCATATAGAACAATCCTGAACCTCTATTTTAACATTTACAGACTTGCAACTCTTTTAAAACTTTACATCTGAAAAACTGCTTGTGCGCTTTCTGCTTTAGATCAGCCTTCGTTTGCCTCCCCGCTCCTCCAAATGCTTAGCCCTTTTTATTACATTTTAATAGAGTTTTTCAAGGCACCACAAGTCCCCTCCTCCTGGCCTTATTTAAACCTAGTCGTTATTTAAATATGCACTAACTGCCTTTTAAAATCCAGGCATTACAGGTCTAAAACAAGACGAGTTTTTTTTTAATGGTTTCACTCGGGAAATTAGCTAAAGCCCTTTCAATCCAGAGCTGTTCAAGGATAAGAATAATTCAGATGGAAGATTAATGTTATATATGATGTTATATATATATATATATGATATATGTACATATACACACAGAGGAATATTGTATATGTGGAGTTTAGACTTCTCTTGAACTTTTGAGATTCATTACAAATTTTTCATCCAAAGAAAAAAAAATAATAAAAAAAATAAAAAGGGAGGAAGGAAGAAAAGTGTTTCTACTAATCTCCTCAAGCAAGAAAGGGAAATTGCAGCTAATACCAAAGGAAAACAGCCACGATCCTGAGGCACACGGGCACCTCCTGCCCAGCACCAAGCGGGCCCGGGCTGTGGGGACACCAGGGCAGCGGGACCCCTGACCGCAGCTGGTGTTGGACTGCCTGATTGTGTCACCAAGGCGAGGACGAGAAGCGCAGGGACGTGATGCGCTGCTGCCTGGGGTTTGGCAAGGGGGTGCCGCTCGCGGGCAATGCTGGGGTGCCAGGAAAGTGCTCCTTGGGGCTACTCATTTGGGCAGGGGGTACAAGGGGGAGTTCAAAGCAGCAGGTCATCTATTCAGCGTGGGGGGACACAGGACTCTGTTCTGGGTTTTAAACTTTGCTTTCCCTTCCCTCAAGCCGCAAGGCTCCAGCCCCACACCACTCATCCCGCACCATCCCCGCACACCCCGTGGCAGGTACAGACACGGTCGCGAAGGAAGATGTGGCCGGAGCCCATCCCATGGGCACCGGTCCCTCGCTGCCAACCCCACGGCCACAGACCCTGCACTCTCTCTTTGCAAGCTCAAATCATTTCAACCATTTCTGGCTAAGCAACAGGACAGAAATCATCAATTTCTGCGTGGCCATCGCCTCCCCGTGCCCCCGCTTCACCGCATGTCCTTACCATGCACATCCCCATCCTCTGCCATCGCATTGATTTTCTTGTTGTCCAAGATCTGCACATGTTTCCCGCTGGTCCGGCTGTACAGCTGGTAGGTACGGACGAGCCGCCGGCTGAGCTGATCCGTCACCAGGCTCTGCTCCCTCACATGCTGTGTAAAATTAGGTGGGGACTGAACAGTTACCTTTAGGAAATTAAAAAATATACAACACACCATTACCATCCCTACTCCTCAGAGGGGCGGATGGGCTGAGCGAAGATCACCGACCTCCGGCCGCGTTTCACGGGGCAGTGGGCTGAGAGCGCCGCGCTCGCTGCGTGCTCCATACCGCGCCAGCAGCGCCTCCCGAGGAAACGGGGCATTAATCAACGGGAGACGGGAACCGGAGCCCGGCCCGGAGCCGTGCCCACAGTGGGGCAGGTGACACCCCAGCCCCGACGGGATTTAGCGGTCCCGGATAGCGCAGAGGGATGGGAGCCAGAGGGATGGGAGCTGAGGCTGGGCTCTGGAGGGGAGCCAGGGAAAACGTGCCCATGCCTTTCCCCGGGAGCAGGGGCTGCTCCCCAGGCACGTGCCCCAGCCTCCCTTCCTCCAGGTCCCTTATTTTCTTCCAGACACCCCCCTTTCAAAGTGCTGTCTCTAAATACAAGGCTAGTAGAGAAGGATAAGCTGGAAGGTGCAAGAGAAGGAAAAGGTGCCCTGGGCTGGGTGTTAAGTGGCAGGACAAGCTGGGGACACTAACACACTGCATGTGCAGATGCACCCCGTCGCGCACAGCCAGCTGGTCAGCGCTGCGGTGAGGGCTTCCCCAGCGCTCCAAACCCATTAGCCCCGGAGCAGCAGCGCCCATCGCTTCCAGAGCCGCGTCTGCCGCTCGGGACCACGCGCTTCAAGAGATTTTTCACGACCAGCCAGACCTCCTCTCCCCCGCCACACGCACACTCAGCCCTGGCTCGCGCACTTGCACAGGAGTCTTTTCCCCCCTCATCTCAACTGCCTCTTTTAAGTCTGGAAAGTTTCGCTTCTCCCTGACATTTATAAAGACGTATTCTGAGCAAATGTTAGGAGATAGCTCCTTTCAACATCAGAAGGCTGGGACTACCCCCCGCCACCCCCACGTCAAATGGGGAGATTTGCTCCATCTTAAACAACAACAGAGAAAAAAAAGGAGAAAAGAAAAGAAAGAAAAGGGAAAAAAAAAAAAAAAAAAGCCAAAGCCACTGCTATCCCAGAGCCGACTTTATATAGATATCTCCCCTTGACAATGTCATCTCTCGCTCGCTCCCTCCCTCTTGCTCCGTGTGTGCATGTGTGTTTCCTATAGACGGTTTTTGGATAATGCAGCGGGATTCTCTCCGCCGCTCTGATGAGGGTACCATGTGGAGGAGAGGTCATTAGCCATGCTGCTATTTGGGCTCCATCTCATGCTCCAAAATATTACAGCTATGTTTTTACACAAATGTTCTTCACTGACTTTGCTTTTGGGCTGGAAATTCTTTTTTTTTTTTTTTCCACATTTTCTATTTTACTTTTAAGAAAAAAGGCAGGAGGGGACTGAAAAAAGGACCCCCTCCCTAGGAGCATATCCAACAAAGCTCCTGCACCTGTGATCTCTGGGGAAGGGGGCTTCACCCCGGCTTGGAGCGCACCGCTCCCGGCGACGCGTGCCTGCTGGTATGCGGGTGTTGCAAAAGCTCTGCCCGCCTGTTTAATCTATTCATGACACTTCTGTCTCTGGCGATACAAACCAGCGATGCTAAAGTCTGACCGTTTCAGACTGGATCAAAATCTACACTTTTTTTTTTACTGATGAAGCTTATTTTTTTCCCCTCCCCTTTCGTTTTTCTTTTTAATTCCACTTTACTTTTTGGACAAGGCTGTGTCGGAAAACAGCCCCAGACAAGAGGGAGGATCCACGGGAGCGGCGGCAGAACCTTAAAACCGCTTAAAAAGAGCCCTCCGCCGCCGCGGAGCAGCGCGGTACTCGCTGCGGCGCAGCCCGCGCTGCTCCCTCCGCCTCGGGCTTCCGCAGCCGGGAGACTTTTGTCTCCTGGGTTTTAAACTGTCCATCCTCCTGCGGCTGCTCTTCTTCCCCCCCCCGGCCCTGCTGAGCCCCGACCGGCAGCTTTGGGGGCGCCCCCCTCCCCAAGGGGCGAACGGGCACTTACCTGGGCTTGCAGGCACAGGACGAACAAGTGCATTAACCTGGCGGCGGGGGAGAGAAAGCGGGAGAGAGGCGTGAGGCGGGGGCTGCGGGCCGGGCGGCGGGGCCGGGGCTGCCGGTACTCACACGTAGCTGAGCAGCGAGGAGCAGGGATCCATCTCGGCGCCGCTCGCT
>JAWLRI010000203.1:225172-238143 GCA_034781795.1 Crypturellus tataupa | reverse complement strand
CGGCCCCGCCACCTGTTGCGCACCGGGGCGGGGGCTGCACCGGGCGGCCCCCGGGGCCGGTACCTGGCCGGGGCCGGGGCCGGGGCCGGCGCCGCCTGCTCGCGGCTGAGTGACAGCTGCTAATTTGCCGGCCGTGCCCCGCTGCCGGTCCCCGCGCTCCCCGCGCCCTCCTTTATCTTATCAGAGCCCATAATTACAATTGCTATTTTGTTTCCTCGAATCAGCAATCAGCGCTATCTGCCGCCGCTGGAAAGGCAGCTCCTGTCAGCCGGCCTCTGAGTGACAGAGCAGAGGGCCCGCGCCGCCGCACGCGCACACACACCCCCTCACACATATAGCCCCCCGTGCCGTCATGCACAGCCCTCCTGCACACACATGTGCACACACAGAGCAGCCCTGCGCGCTCACGGAGCTCTCCCACACATACACATGTACAGCCGCGCACACACACACGTGCACTGCCCTCCTACATGCGCACGGAGCCTTTCCTGCGCTCAGCCCTCACGCACAGGGAAGTGCTGCAGCCCTGCGTGCACTCTCATGTGTACAGTCCTGCACACACAGCCCTTCAGACACACGTGTGAGCACTCATGTGGGTGCAGGCATAGGTGTGCACGCACAGTGCACATACATACAGCATCCTCCGCATGCACGCAGAGCCCTTCATACACAACCCCGCGCACAGCAGCACTCCACGTACTTGAGGTCCTTCGGGCACACATATTCCCGCTCATGCTTCCCTCACACACACAGAGCCATGCAAAGCGGCCCCTAAGCCCACAGCCCAGTGAGTCTGAGCTGGCAGCCCATCTTTAAACCTCTTCCCCTGTCCAGGGGGCAACTGTCTCTTTCGTCTGTAGTTTCCAGCAGAATCGGCCTCTAGTGCATTTTTATTCCCTTTCTCTTGGTGCAAATGGATGTTTCTGAGGGAGGTTCCTAATCGTGCAGAGAGGCTTTGACCTGAGCCTGAGTTTACCTGGCAGGAGCACCAGGAGAACGGGCAGGACTGGCGTGGGTCCTGCTCAGCGCAAATAATAGAGTTTCCACGGGTGGGAAGTGGCCAGTGCTCACACAACCCGCTCATGGGTTTAACCCTCCAGGCTGAACCACAGCAGCAGCTTCTTCCCAAGGCAAGGGGGAGACAGTGCCCATATCCACCTCTCCACATCGACTAAGGAGATCCAAGCAAAACCAAGGCAGTGCTTAAATTCCTGACACTCTGAAACAAAACAATTCTCCTTATATACATATAAACTAAAGAGGTTTAGACACTGTCTCCCTTTTGCAGATGCTGCTCTCATTCCTCACTGGCCACCCCTGCTTTGCCGCCAGCGGGTGCAAGGTCAGGCCGGGGGTCGGGCTGCGAGCACGGGGGAGCACGGAGCGTGCGGCTGTCCCGGCCCGGCCGCGTCTGCCTCGCGGCATGCGGCAGCTCCGTGTCCAGAGCACCAGCGCCGGCTTCAGCCTGGAGATTTACGGCGTCCCGTGTGGGGTCAGAGGCAGCCGCGAGCTGACAGCTCCGGGTGCCCCCTGCCCTCGACAAACAGGCTCAAGTGCCAGTCATGGCTGTAAAATCGAGCCGGTGCGGGATCACCCAGGGGCAGGCACACTCCACCTGACACTGGATGACAGATGATGCTCCTGCCATCCGTCCTCAGGCCCAGCGCGAGCGCCGGCCATGGCCGCAGCCTCCTGCTTGCCCCACCTCTGGGCACGGGAGGGACCCAAGCAGCCCATGGTGGCAGACGGGCACCAGGCAGCGTCAAGGGTGCTGGACTCATCCCACCCTGTTGCTGCCTCCAGGCTCCTGGCTGTGACTTGCTCCTAGCAGGGAAGTCGGCTGCTTTTGTAGAGCCTTCTTCCAGCTCACCAAGGAGTGACCTATATCAGCATGAAGAATGAAACTTGCCTTCCAAGGTCTCCCCAAGCACCCATTTTTTTTTCTTTTTCTTTTTTTTTTTTTAGTAGAAAACAAATCTCTCTGAAAAACTTCATAAAGAAATCCAGTGCAAATCTACCTGCATATCCGCTCCTTTGCAGGCCATCTGAGCTAAGCGCCGTGGTCTAAGGAGCAAGGGGTCCTCTCCTTCCCCAGACACTGAGCCTAAATGGCCTGTCTGGCTCTCCTGCAGAGCAGCCTGGTGCTCCTGAGCCCAGCTGAGCCTTGGCCTGAGGTGGCATGAGATGAAACCCAGACAGTTGAGCACCCAGAGAGTCCCTGGCAACTGCAGGTAGTCAGCAGGCTGAATCCCCAGAAGGACCAGCCAGGCCTACAAGCTCAGAGTCACCTCCACACTCATCCATGAGACCCTGACCAAAGTGCTCCCATCAGGTCCTGTCCCAGTGCCCCAGTGCTTGGTTTATTGTCCTGATCTGCAGAGCCGGGGCTGGGCACTGTGTGTCTTCCTCAGAGAATAGCCTATGTATTTCATGTGCTTAGGTGTTAAATGCTGCGGACAGAACATCAAACACCAGATATCCAGGCTCCTCTCCCCTGCGAGCCACCCACTGGGCAGCCAGGGCTTGGACAAGACACCTCTTGTGGAAACATCAATCCCCTCCTCATGCCCCCTGGAGCTGTGGCCGGGTCAGGGTCTCTCCTCCCCAGACAGCCCCTCCTAAGGGTCCCATTTACCTTGCAAAAACAGCCCCGGCTGAGGGCAATGTCCAGGGCAGGAGCTGAGATTGGAGTCCAGTGGTGCCTCCATGGCCCAGGACTCGCGTCCACACGATGGCGACAGCCACGTAGGGCTGATGTCCACAGAGGAGGCCCAGGGCACAGCCTGGCAGGGACAATGCAGCAGGCACCGCCTGACAGATTTGTTCTCCTGCCAACAGTGCCAACAGAGCAGCTTCAGCTTGGTGGCACTCGCTGAACACCCTGAAACCTCAAAGATCTGACATCTATTCTCTTGGCTATTGCCACCCTGTTGGCTGGAACTGTGCTTCGTTTTCCCTTTTCTGTCCTGTTTCTGCTACATCTACTTAGCCTGGTGGGGATTTCTGCATTAATATCACGCTGAAGATCTACATGGCTGCAATTTGGAGAGGGGAGAGAGGAGAGGAGGCCAGGGGCTGTGAGACCCCCTTGGAGAAGGCTCTGCCTGCGGCACCGTAGAGCAGACGCTACAGAGCAGACTCAGCTCATGAGAAGGTCTCTCATCTGCACCCGTCGGTACTGTTTCCTCCTGCCCACATCACCCAATGTGGTCCCCGCTCTCTCCTGTCACTGAAACCCTTCACCCTCCAGCTCCACCTTCCCACCCCAGTTCCCTCCAAGGCACCTCCCCTGCCTGGTCCTCCCCTCAGAGATGGGGCAGGTCGGGAATGGTCCATGAATGCCCCTCACCCCTGCAGTGCGGGAGGCCACAGAGCAATGCCTCCAATCTGCGCAGGAGGTGAAGATCAGCAGGGAGTAGCTGTTCACTTCTCCCTGAGCATCAGCCTAAAGCCTCCCGACCAGCCTCCGCAGAGGCCAGGCTGACCCCATGCACTTCTTTTAGACAAGCAGAGCCAACAGCAGCAAAGGCAGCGCTGCTGGGGGACAGTCAGTTCCAACTGGGGCAAGCGAAGGCTTCGGTGCGAGGGCCAGCCAGCACAGCACCTGCAAGAGAGTTGCCTTGAGCATCTCTTTACCGGGAAGAGGAGCAAGCAGGAGAAGGGCTGAGAGGCAGAGCTCACATGGAGGCTCCCCGGTGCAGGCAGGGCCATGCGCGTCCCTTCCACCCTCACACTTCCCAGGAGAAGCCCCCGGCCCTGCCTGCTGATCCTTCACCGAGGGCCGCAGCATTAATGGGGCATTTCGGAGGCAACAGCAGCTCTGCATGGCTGAGCGGCGCTGGGCAGCCCGGGGCGATGCCGCCGCTCGCCATTAACTCAGCCTTCCCAAAAGGGAAGGAACTTGGACGAACCCCACCGGGATGTGTTACATGGGAATGACCTTGTCTGCGCTACCCACAGCGCAGAGGTGGCCCCTGGGGCAAGCCAGGAGTGGGGAGGGGAGACAGAGCCTGCTCACAATTAATTCTCCTCTCTATTCAATTACCAGCAACAGATTTGGTGGGAACACCAGAGCAGGAGACCGCCTCCGTGTTCTGCTCCCAGCCCCAGGAGCTGCGCGGGCTGCACAGCACCAACCGAGGGACATGGGGACCCTAGCGGGGTCCTTTGGAGACCTGTGGAGGTCTGTTCTCATGGCTTCATTTCAATAAACCTGGCTCCTTCCTCTGCCCTTTGGAGGCCTTTTCATCACCTTCCATCCGTCCTGCCCCATGCTTGTCTGGAAGTATGACTTTTGCCTTCACCATTTTGGGCTGTGTTCCTGAAGTCCTGGTGTTAATATTGTCTCTGTCTTTCTTGAGCGCCAGCTCCAACTACGCATATGTGCACATGCTCTTTGGAAAGCACCTGCAGTCCATGACTACCTGCAGCAGCACCAGCTTCCTTGCACACTCCCTCCCAGAGAGCGTGAACCACCACCCAGCGTGGCCACCTCCTGCTCTTTCTCTTCCCCCATCCTTCAGTCTTTCCATCACATTTCCTCCCAAACTCCACCCAATTCAACGAGAAGACCAGGCTGGTTTTGTTTTGTGCAACATGCTAAAAGGCATGGGACAGCAGCATGTAGGGGAACGTCCCCTTTGGTTTGGGTTGTGTTGACAGGACCCTGGTATAGGAACATGGTGAAGAAAGGGGGGATCCTAGCCCATTCCATATCCCAGTTAGCTACCTACCCAAAGCAGGTCCAGGACGATCATTGCTCAAGTCTCCGTAATGTCTAGTTGATCCTTGGCCTCAAGCAACGCCACTCGTGAAGCTAAGTGCTGACTTGTAGGCAGCAGTACTGACTCGCGTGGATTAGCGGACTCCACATGCTGAGCTTGGTTTCTCATGGGTGATCGCAAGGGCAGCTCATGTCTCCCAGCTGTCAGCACATCTGGACAAGCCAGGAGCTCAATGTCCTGCAGTGCTGCACTCCCAAACCAGCCCTGGGGCAGGACACATTACTGGGGGCCTGCAGGACTCACCCAAAGCATCGTGAGACATTCATGTGGAAGCAAAGTGGGTGACTCGGCCTTGGTCCAGGTGGTCGAGATGCTCTCTGGCACAGTGAGCTGAACCACACATCCCCAGACAGAGCAGAGCCCACACAGTGCATGCTGTGGATGCGCAGAGAGGTTTTCCATTGCTGCACTGAGTCTGTCTCACTGCTGCATTTGGCTCCAGCATCCGCACTTGGCACACGGCAGAGATGCAGTGCAGGGTCTGGAGGTGAGCCAGGTGTGTGGGTAAAGACCTGGCAGCACCAGGAGACTGCAGGGACGGCTTTGCTGGGGAGGTGCAATCCTGAGCTACAAGTATCTGCAAGGAAAGAGAGAGATCACTTGGAGGTTGCCCAGCACAGGAAAGGATCCTGCAGCATCCCCTGCTCTGCACGATTTAAACCCAACTTCAGGTATTTCCGTGCAAAGCTGCTGTGTGTTAACCAGGGGTGGCAAGCGAGCGCTCTGCCTTGGGGATGGCCACAACACACATGTGCACAGAGGAGTGACGAGCATGGAGACGTGCATGGGGATGTGCACGTGGTGCTTAGGTGGTCCTGCTTCATTCCTGACTCCATTGGGCTGACCAAAGAGAACCTCCTGAAAAGGTACGACCCAAGGGACGCGTCAGGTACTAGGAGAGTCCAACCAGAGCGCTATCCTGTGGTCTTTGGCCAAACAGCACCAGGCAGGGCTGGGAAGGGAACGCAGAGCCAGGCTGGTGGGGAGGGGACTGCAATGTCCAGAGAGGTGGGAGCCATCTGAGCGTCTGGGCTCACTGTCCTCTCCACGGGACGGGCTCAGAGGAGCTCCAGGGCCACGTGAAGCTGAGCCTGGGCGCTGCAAAGCCCCTGCTGCGCTCAGCCTGGGGGGGTTAAACCTAAAGCTAATAACAGCGGGGAGGGGGGCTCCAGGGGGCTGGCTGCCGGCTGTAACTCTACCTTGGTTTGTTTGCTTACAGCATCCACCCCAAATGCCCGTGTGTGTCTCTGGGCCCCTGTGTCAGTGGCAGCTGAACTGCTGACCCCAGGAGTTTGCAAAACACCAGGGTTACGGCCCCTGTGACATCCCAGCACAGCAGAGAGGCAGCTTGGCCTGACCCCAGCCCGGGGAGCAGCCCCGGGGCACCCCACATGGCTCTGTAAGACATGGACAGCGCGTGGGGAGGCTGCAGGGCCACAGCAATGGAATGGGCACACTGCCCATCGCACCTGCAGCACCCGCAGCTCACGGGACCCGCTCCCACTCGTTGCGAACCCATGTTCCATGCTCATCCTGATCTTGCAGCTCCCATCAGCCCTGCAGCTCCATCCCTTGTCAGCCCCAGCCTGGTGCAGGCACCTTCTGCAGCTCCTGGGTCTGGTCTGCGCATTGCTCCAGGTATCTCTGGGGTCATGATCCCAAGTAAACCACAGCCCTGCAGATACCCAGATACTGTGTTCTCCCCAGCCACACAGCACCAGGGGCTTCCAGCCCATCCCAGAGATGTGACCATGGCACCTACAGGATGCCCCCGCCGCAGTGCAGACACCCTCTGGAGGGTGCGTGGTGACAGGTCAGGGACATGAACCCAGCAGGGACCAGCCAGGCTGGGACATGAGGGCACAGGAAGGAACACAGCGGGTCTGAGGACTCCCCAGGATGCTGCTCCTATTTTTGTCCCAGGGAGCCCAAACCCATCTCCCGAGGGCCCACTGTGCTGCTGGACCATCCCGCCTCGCTGCTGGACGTCACAGTCGAGCAGAACGGACCTGTGGAGACAAGACCCCTGTCACCGGCACCCTCCTTCGCTCTGCTCCTCAGCACTGCTTGCACCGGGAGCAGCAGCTGTTCGTATCCAGTCCCAGGGACCGCGTGCGCTGCAGCTCGGAGTACAAGTCCCCGCTCTCCCTGTGGCCACGTGCCCCGCAGGAGGGTCCTACATTCCTGCGGGGCAGCCCTGCAGCCCGACTGTTTTGGGACAACCCATCAGGGAAGCGTGGCCAGCAGTGACAGCCCTGCCAGCACCAGGGACAGGCAGGGCGCTGCGATTAGATTCGCAGTGCGGAGGGGTCGGAGGCCGGGCCACCCGCGACCTCCAGGTATCTCCGATGTGGCTGTTGACTGCAGAGTTGCTACCACTGAAGTGATGTGGGACTGGACGGGACCTCCACCGGGGATGTCTGTGAGGGAGTATGGTCAGAAGAAGTGCTGAAAAGTGGACATCTGTCACAAGCAGGGATGCTGCCACCTCCACTGACGCTCCTCCGCAGCCAGCTCTGCATCCTCAGGGAAGAGCAGCGCCACATTTCACTCGGGAAAGCAGGAACACAGCTCAAGGCACAGGGGACCAGCCCCACCTACAGCACGGTCCACGGCTGTGCCTCTCCGGCCGTCCCTGCGCTGGGGTTTCAGCTCTGCATTGGAAAATTGCGCAGCCTTCGCCCAGAAATCAGCTGCCTGGTCCCGCTCAGCAGATCGGCTCCCTGTGCCCACAGGGAGGCCGGGGGAGGCAGTGCTGTCGAGGAAAGCTCAGCTCAGAGCTCTCCTCCCAAGCAGAGAAGGCTTTGGGACCCCCGGCCAGCCCGGTCCCCCAGGCAGGTAGCTGAGCCCCACCTTAGGGGCTGCTCAGTGCCTGCGAGAGGCCCAAACCTGCAGCCAAGCCACGGGGCTGGCGCAAGGAGAGCGCTCCGCTATGTGGTGGGCTGGTCCCGTGCTCACGTGCGGTGTGGTCCACACCAAGCCATGCTGAGGCCACGTTTCTCAGCAACATGTCTCAGCTGGCACCCCCTGCTGCTGCTGGAGCAGGGAAGGATCCGCCCCTGGAGAGATCAGTGCACAGGACCACCAAAGGCATCAGCAAGGAGAGATGCTGAGAGCTGGTCACCTCCCAGGGTGACACCATGGCCATTGCCCAGGTTGGGGTGTCACTTGACTCCCCCTGGGGAGCACTGGGCCACATCCCTGGCGTGGGGAACACACCTATGCATGCACCACACAACCACTTCATCTCCCCACTCCTGCCTGCTGTAAAAGGCAGCAGCTGGCACGCCGGGACCCCCACACTGCACCCCCTGTGCACCTCCTGCCCCCGTCCCTCCAGCCCGCCCGTGTCCGAGCTCACCTGCTCTTAGACAGCCCTGTTTGTTTGCCCAAGGTATTTGCAGCCGGGGGCACCTGCTTTGATACCATCAGCTCCACCAAGGAAGCTGCTCACCTAGCGTGACCCCTGTAATCCCATCCTTCCCATTAAGCACTGTGTGGGAGCGTGGCCCCCCAGCCGCCAGCTTGCACCGTGCTTGCCTCCCTCTCCCAGAGCTGGCCACATCAAGGGCGGTCACAGCTGGGAAAGTGGGGAGACAAACCCTTCCTGAGGTCCTTCCTGAGGGGATGGCCCCAAGCCTTCTCCTGCTTTGCCAGCCCGTCCTGCCTGCCCCCTTCCCCTTTGGCAGTGCCCACAGCAGCCCTGCAG
The DNA here is from genome assembly GCA_034781795.1 of Crypturellus tataupa. Taxonomy (NCBI): domain Eukaryota; kingdom Metazoa; phylum Chordata; class Aves; order Tinamiformes; family Tinamidae; genus Crypturellus; species Crypturellus tataupa. The sequence continues at coordinate 229,650 of JAWLRI010000203.1, read as the reverse complement.
GGCCGAGTGCTGCTGCCTCCCTCCCCTCACCATCCCCTGGCCACCCCTCCAAGGGGATCTTGCTAAAAATGACCTATCCACCCTTATCCCTCACCCCAAGCCAAGCAGCACCAAGGCCCAGTAGGAGAATCCATCCCAACACCCCTCAAGCCCTGCTGCATGGACAGGGGGAGGGTTTGGAGCATCCCAGGAGACCTGCAAGACCCTTCTCGTGCCACCCTGCCATGGGGCTGGAGCCAAGCTGGGGCTGGGTACATCTATAGCTGCCTTCTCCCTGTCAAGCTCCTCTTTCGCACTGTTGGTGCAAGGTGCTGCTATGCTGGCCCCTGCCAGCATCCCCACACAGATCCACTGGGAGGAAAAGCTCCTGCATCTCTGCTGTCACAGGTGCCAAATCAGCAGAGTCCCCAGAGGCTTCCTCTGGGCAATAAACCCTGCCAGGGACATATCCCTGCTCGTCACTGCTCCTCGCAGGAACCTTAGGAGCAGGTGGGAGTGTCAGGCGCCCATGGCATCCCCAGACACCTGGCCAAGCCTTGGTGACAGCTCACTGTGGCTGGTGGGACAGGCAGTGAGGTGGGCTCAGGCGAGGAGAGAAGCAGCCGGCCGGACCTGCAGCCCCTCTGCTTGCGTGCGCAGGGCCACCGTGCTGTCTGCCTGCCATCTAGTGGTCCCCAAGGAGGGACTCGCAGCCACAGCAGGGTCCCAGGCCCCACAGGGCACATCCTCAGGCTCCCCCAGGCTGCCCCACTCACCCAGCTGCAGGGTGGCAGGATGCCACAAACAAGCAGGGGGGTTAACCCCTGCTTTGTCTGCTCTGCTTTGTCCTCTCATGCATCTCTGTCCACACCAGACACATCCCCACAGCACCGGCACATTGTGCCCGATATAGCCCTTTCTCCTTTCCCAAGGAGTCTTCCCAGGTAGCTCTTCCTAGTACCTCTTCTCCAGGGTGCAGGACAGGGCCTTGGGGAAGTCCAACCACAGCTGCTGAGGCCAGAAGGAAACAGCAGGGCAAGGGATGTGGAAGGCAGAAAAGGCCCCACTCACACCCCAGGATCACGGATCCACCCTGGAGGATTTCCCATGGGAGTCCATGCAACCCAAGGCACCTGCTGCCCAGGCTGGCCCGCAAGACCAGACAGTTCACGGAGGTTCTTAGGGACGGCAGCCAGTGTCACAAACATGGAGTGCCAGGATGGACATCAGCCGACAGGCCAGGAACGTGACAGTCATCAGTGACCCCCCGTCCCAGAGCTGACATGCGAGACCTTTATTCCAAGTGTAAAAACTATTCTTTACAGTTTGACCCAGCGCCTCCCCCCAAATCCTGGATAGACCGTGAGCCCCCAACCCACCATCCCGCGCTTGAAGAGGTAGCCTGAGCCCTGGTTTCACATAACGCTTTTGGCAATGTAGAAACCACCTAGCCGTGTGTAAAGAAAAGCAAACAACAGAAAATCTCAGTGAAACTACCCCCACCTCTGGCTGTGCATGCAGCCCTGGAGACAGGGCCAGGAGAGGGTGTCTCGGAGGCAGGAAAAAGGTGCACAGAGCAGAGGTCTGGGACAGTGAAAAGGCACAGGACAAGGACTCCCTCCACCATCCCTGACTCCAGAGATGGGGGAGAGGGAAGAGACCAGCAGCACCAACTCTGTTTTGCGATCAACCTTCTACGACCATGGGAGAGGGGCCACCCCAGTGCTGGGAGTAGCTCCTGCACCTCAGCCCCCAAAGGGTACATCGGAAAGCAGCAAAAGTTGAGGTCCAGGCAAAAGGTGTCCGAGGTAAAAGCCGTTCCAGGAGTCCCAGCAAGTACCTGGAGAAAGAAGCAGCAGCCTGAGGCGGGCAGCCTGCTGCCATGGTGCCCTCTCCACACCACCACCATGCGGTGGGACAGCTTCCACTCATGGCAATTCCCATGGGACACAACCAGGATGCTTCTTCCAGGGCTGCCCAACCCCTCACCTTGCCAGGAGACCCATTACTGCTTCCCTCGCTGCTTCTTGGCTGGCATGACGGGAGCAATCTCATCCTCAGACATGTCATCTTCCTCCTCAAAGGAATCATCTTCCCTGTGCACTGGGATACACATGTAGCTGTTACCCACTTGTGAAAATACAGTTTTCCCCTAAAACACTCGAAGAACAGAGCAGCCCAAATGGAGGAAGGTCTCGGATGGGAATGGTGACAGAAAGGCGTGGGAAGAGGAGACACCCCAGGTCACCCAAATCCTTTTCCTGGGCAGGGCTGGACACCAGGGAGATGATCCCCAGGGAACCATCATAGGGGGTCACTGCTGGACACATGCTGGGCAGCACCAGGGTGCTTCTCCCCATGGCATCCCCACGGAGGAAGCCCATCCATGCCCCTCATTCCTCCCGATCCTTTCCCACATGCTGCTCCTTACTGATCTGGTGCCAGCCAGCAAGGTGCACTGGGCCGGAGCCCGCTGCCAGGCGGAAAGTCACTGGAGGCTGCAGCTGGAAGTTGTCCAGACTCAGCTGCAGACAGACAGAGAGCAGGAGATATCAGAGGCAGAGGCAAAAAACAGGGTGTCCCATACCAGCAGGCAGGGCACTCAGCTCAGTTAAATACATCTTAGTTTGGGCACAGAGAGAGGTGGCAAGAGTGCATCCCGCAGGATGCAGGGGCTGGGAGGGGGACCTGGAGCCACAATGGAGCTCAGCAGTTATGTGCACACACTGGGATGCTCCGGGGCACCTGCAGCCCGGCCATGGCTACTCCAGGCATTCCCCAGGGAAACGCAGACCAGCTCGTGGTCAGGTCCGGAGGGAAAGGTCTACAAACACCCAGAGATGTGCAGTCCCTGCAGCCTGCCCGAATCCCTGGCATCCTCTTACCAAGGGCTGGCACGACAGCCTCAGGTTCGCCACCGGCACCGCAATCTCCTGGTTCTCATGGTTTCGCCCGACAACCTCCACCACATTGCACTCATCCTTGGCACCATCTGTGAGGCAAACCTGGAGGGAGCAGAGACTGGGAATCACTGCCCTCCCAAGAAGGGCAGCAGGGATAGTTGGGGTTCTCCTCGGGACAAGCGACCCACAGCAATGCCACCAGTCTGGCTGCTAACGCAAGCACTGTGTGCAGATGCCTCTCTGTAAATGGGCAAGACAGGGACATGAACCTCTGCTGCATGAATGCACCGGCTGACTGCTAATTCCTGGATGGAGCACAAAATCCCTCCCTGCAGCCATCGTCCCCTTGCTGCCTGCGAGGGGCTCCGTGCCTTTTCCAGCTGGGACAGTCATTCCTGCAGTTGTCTCAGGAGACAGCATGTGGGCTGCATTTTCTGTTGATCCATGCTGGCAGTTCCTGCGTTCTCAGGACAGACAGTGATTCCCAGAAAGAGCCAAAAAATAAATGAGCAAAATGCTTTGAAAGCAGGAGGCCAGAGACCTGCCTGGTGGGGATCTGTGTTCTCCTGTAGGTCCCAGCGAGGTCTATTGCAGGGAAAAACACCCTCCATCACCCTATCCAGAGAATCCTTGCACCAAACAGCCCTCAGACACTGCTGGCTTTGCTCGGGCAGCTGCATAGGAGGGAGGAAAGCACCAGCCGCTCACCCTGCCCTCAGGTCAGCCAGTGCAGAGACCTCAGCGTGGGGTCCAGCCCTCCAGCCGAGAGGAGCGAGCCCGACAAGCAAGCAGGAGCTGGTGGGCTGCAGTGAGGAGGAGAAGCCCAGCTAACCCTCGTCCCTCTTACCACAGACAGAGCCAAGATGTGGTCGGAGTCATCTTCCTCGTCCACCTTAAACGTGTAGGATTTGGTGCTGCTGGTCAGCTCACAGCCTGGGAGAAGATGAAAAACAGATGAAGAAACAGCTACACGGTCCTAAAGAGCCACAGCCACGTGGTTCCCAGGGGAAGCCCCTACTCAGGCAGATAAGCACGTGGCATCCCCAAAACAGCTTCTTCTTAGCGCTCTGCAGGAGCTGCGGAGCAGGGCACTCAGGGTGAAGTCCTGCAGACTATCTATCCTCCAGGCACAAAACCTGGCTCCCCACGCTGGGCTGCTACGAGAATAAGGCCAACACAAGTCATATCTTCTCCTCTCGTGACCAGGTTTCAGCCAGCCGCAGCGAGAAGGGCAAAACGCCCTGGGCTGTTGGCTCGCTGCACGGTGAATGACTGATGTGAAGCAGACGGGAAAGACGCAGAGCGGAGCCGTTCCGCTCCAGACCCGGGGCTCGCAGCGGGAAGAGAGGAATCAGCCCCGGGCCAGGGCGGCCCCCGGGCCGGCTCGTGCCTCCCGCTCGGCGGGGCAGCGCCCGGGCCGCTCTGGGCACATGCGGAGAGAGGGGCGGCGGGTTGGGGACGGACCCCAGCAGGCAGGGGCCCCCGGCAGGGCGGCTGTCCCTGCTGCCGCGACGCATGTACACATGTATGTTGGAAAAAGAACCACTTCTAAATGTGGCTGAAGCCCAGCCTGCTGCCTGGGCCCCTGACCCTGGC
>JAWLRI010000203.1:210193-225072 GCA_034781795.1 Crypturellus tataupa | reverse complement strand
CAGAGCTGCCGCGGGTCCGGGCCGCCCGGCCGCCCTGGCGGGTGCTTGGGCGAAGGTCTCGCTCGCTGGAGCAGCCGCAGGGGAAGGCAGTGAAATGTCCCCTTTAGGGCATTTTAACCCCGCGCCATAAAAGCAGCAGGGTTGTCACCCCGACAGCATCCTAACGGCTGCTGCTCGTATCCACTTCTGCCCTCAGAAAGGAATCAGAAAGTGCCGAGGTGGGTGAACAGCCCCAAAGCCCCTGGAGATGAAAGCCAGCCCCGCAGCCCTTACCCGGGGGTCTCCTCCCCGGGCTGGGCCGGCAGCCAAGCAGGAGTTCGCAGGGCACGGCCTTGGTCCCCAGACTGCAGCCTGCGCCCAGGCGCGTGACTGCTAGGCTCCTTCCTGCTCCCCCCTAGCGCCCTTTGCAGAGGCAGAGCCAGGATGGCAGAGGAGCCGGGAGAGCAGCACAGGCTTGGAGGGAGGGACTGGCCCCCTTATCATCCCTTAAACGTTGGACAAGGCCAGCTGGAGCTCAGAGCCGGGGCAAGATTCTGCTCCAGGTGTGCAGGGAGCGCAAAGCCTGAGCCCTGGCATCGCAAGGCCAAAGGGGAAGGATCCCACTGCTTGTTTGGCAGGGGGATGCGTGGCTGCACGGAAGCAGAGCCCTCTCGGGGTGAGCTCTCGCTCGCTCCTGGCTCCAAGCCTGCTCTGCTCCCCCGGCCAACGAGGACTCCTGCAGCTGGCCGTTTCCTTCCAGCTGGAGCCAATTCAACAACATGACTGAAGAGGTACGAAGAGCCCAACCTGCTCCCAGAGAAGAACTAGAGTTCACGCACTGATGGTTACACAGGAGCACCTGGCTGCCTGCAGCTCCTCTGCTTCCACAGTAGCTGCTCCCTGGGGCCCCGGGGCCAGCAGCGCTGCCTCACGCACGCTCAGCCCATCAACCATGGAGCAGCTAAGCCCAGCTGCTAGGCCCTGGACACACCAAAGAGTAGGAAAAAAAACTGACCCCCTTTGCGAGACAGGATGCAGCAACACCGAGGGAACAGAGGTATTTATGTTTATAAAAGTTTCCAAATTGCCTGCTGCTGAGAAGGCGAGTGGAAGCGCTTCAGACTTGTAGACGCAGAGCAGCTGGTTTGTTCTGCCTGGAGCCCCCAGGAGCCCTTTGCAGCGCCGGTCTTGCAGATGATAACTCTAGAGCTTGCTAATATAAGCGCTATGCTTTAAGGTGCTACTGCAATGCATCTGCATTTTTAAAGCACCTTCCTCCCAGTAGGAATCCTACCTACTGAAATATAAATTTAGAAAATTTCTTCCCCACAGTCAGCAAGAGAAGGATGTAGGAAGCTTTTAAGCCCCAGAGACAAAGATATTGTGGGAAAAACTGGGACAGCAAAGCCCAGGTCTGTTTTTTTCTACTTTTCAGGACAATCATTCAGGCATGGACACTTCCAAGATGAGGATGTTTTCTCCGTAACAGTCCCAGTGACAGCTCAACAGCTGACCCCTTACAGCAAAAGCCTTACCTGCTCGATAGGGTAGGTCTATGGGAGAGCTCAAGAGGAAGCAATCCAAACAGGGAAACCAATCCTCCCCAAAAAGCTTGTGCGCTTTTTGTACACAAGAAGTTGATAAAGTTGAGGAAGTTGGTTCAGAGCACAGTGTGGGAAGAGATATTGAAGGCAATGCACTAGTTTAGCCTGGGGAAGAGAAGGCTCAGCTATTGGAAGGCTGCAGTTAGGTCCCCTCCAAGAAGTGGTAACCAAGATTGAGGCAAATTCCGGCCTCTTTCCTGAGGTGCTCAGGAAAAGAATAAAATGATGGTAAAAACAGACTGACCGCATACAAGCGGAAATGTTTTCCCTGTGAATACGGTCAAGGAAGGGGACAGAAAGGTGGCAGCACCTCTGACTTTCAAGGTTTCCAAAGGGCTGACCGAAGGCTGGAGCAGCTGCTTTGAACAGGAGGCTGATCTAGATGATCTGTGTCCCTTCCAATAAGGGGAAACAGTTACAAGAGCATTTTAGTATCTTTGATCTCTTGCTGAAAAGCCATTTCCTTTCAGGACACTGTAGCTACTCTACTGCACCAGAGATCGGCTTGGGGGTTCTTGGGTACGCCCTGAAAACAGGTTTCTCACATACACTCAATCCTAACAGAGCAGAACATTCAGCTTTCATGACAAAAAGCACATACTATTAATTAGTCACAGACATTAATCTGCAAGAGAATTTCCTCTGCTGAAGAGGCTTCTGTCTGCCAATACTTAGGAAGACAGGAGAGTCTCCATTTATCACTGAACGAATTGAAGATTTATCTCAATTTCCAAGCACTTCCCTTGATCACCACATCCCTCAAGTACTACATGTTCCCTGAAGGGTTGTGGCTGCTGCATTTAATTAAAACATCCTCCCCACGTCTTCAGTCTCATTTTTTTATGCAGCTCCCCTTGGAAAAAAACGTGTGAGCCAACACCTTCCACGCTTTTCAGCTCACAAGGCATATTGCCATTCCTGCTGGAGCTTTATGGAACAGGTTTCAGCAATACAATAACACGTATTGTAAAGTTATCACACAAGTTTTCTATGATGTTGTGAAAAAAAACTACTATTTCAGCATCAGGCATGTTTACCAGATTATGAAGGCAAATAAGCTTCATTTATATTGTGGATGTACAACTGAGGTCAGACTGGTCAGCTACCATGTTTTTGCCTTACACACTGTATCACCATCCCTCAAAACCCTCCTCCCTTCTGCTTTTTTTACCTGGCTGTTCCAAGCTCCATCTGCCCTTTAAGCCCAGCAGCTGGCAAGAAAGGAAGAGTGGGAGAGAAAATTAATGTTGCTGCAATGAAGTTCACGTGGGCTTTACTCTTTTCAAGGGTAGGAGGGAGGGTATTTCCAAAGGGTCACTGAATATCCACCTATAACAAAGCATCAGAGCAGGTAAATGACATCTGTGCAAGGTGGTGCCACCAGAATAGGAGACAATTCCTCTGGCGGCTGCCTCCCAAGACACCCAACACAGAAAGCACAACGCTATGTGCCCTGTGGAGCCTCTCTGATTCAGGAACTTAATACACAAAATACACATTTCTTATTTACATTCACTTCTCAATTTTTATTCTATTTCTTGCATGGTCTTCAAATACAGTTTTACAGGTCTTTTTTTTTTTTTTTTTCTGCTACAGATACTGTTGATCAAAAACAGATTAATGAAAGTGGCATTCCAACCTTAATGTAAATTCATAACCATGAAAGATATGTCAACATATCACTTTACAATCCTAGAATTATGGTATTGGCCTGACATTCCCTAAGTTTATACAATTAATTTCTGTAACAACAAAGCCATAGGAAGAGAAAATGTGGCAACTCCTTAAAAGACAAGAAATAAGGCCACAAGCATCCTATGCTATAATAAATCCAGATAAAATAAGTTGACTCTGGTATCCATGAAGAAACAAAACTTTCCCATCTGATAAACCAAGGTATCAGCTACTCAACATGCACTCAAAGCTGTATAAAAACTAGTGGCATTCAGCTCTGACTTACATGAAATTCAATAGCATAACCCCGTACCTCTCTCTAAAAATGAAATGAACTTGTTTCAACTTAAATACTTCGCTACCGCATTAAAAAAAAAATGTTCACATTCTGCAAAGGAAAAAAAAAAAAAACCTTGCACGTGACTGCCCCAGAAGGCCAAATGCAGCATCTCCTTCCAGGTTGCAGACAACATTACTGCAGTCTTAATGCCATTCATTACAGGCTGTACGACTTCTTCAAAGCCTATGCAACTGGAAGCTTAGATCAAGAACTGAACTTCCTTTGTGCACCATTAAAACAAAACAAAACAAAACAAAAAAAACAGTTGGTAACAGGTGAAAGGAGCAAGGTACTGCCAGGTGGGTATCATTGGCCAATTGCATTTCTGGGACACTGGGGCTTCTGTGAAATACCAATTTCACAAGCGATGCAGCTACCTCACTGGCAGATTCCATACCATGCTGACTCCATTACATAGCCAAACAGGTCAGACCTGGGTAAAAACACTAAACTCTTGGAACATTTAAAAGCAGGTAACCATTTAAATAATGTATAAAAATGTGTTTATTGTGGCATTTCTTCTAGAAAAGTTATTTGATACAAATATGCAGGATTTGAAGACCCTGATTTAATTAAACTAGTATGAATAGACTTTGAGACATAGAATGTTCCAAGGAGAAATCCCAGCTGTGGGCCAGCTCTCTGCCACTCACCTTCTTCCATCCACAATTCTGTGTGAATGCCACCAAAAATAAGAGGTTTAGCAGACCACCCCATGAATTGCTATTCAGTCCCAGAAGAATGATGATAGCCTCAAGCAGTGACAACCTTGCAAGAGAACAAACAGCATCCCGTACTCAGGATGGTTGGTTTCTAGCCCTGGATATGAGGCACAGTAAAAAAGGTCAGTGCTGAGGACAGATTTGCTCTCCACTGTGGTTTTACATTATTCAAAAGTGCCATCTTGGACCTAAACCATTTCACGTTTCAAAAGAAAAAGTTACAAAAACTGGTAAACAAAAAGTTAGTCAGCATACAGTTAAGTTTATATACAACAAAATTTACAAATTTTTCATTAAGTGACTTCTGCCACAGACCACTGCACATTTGTCCCTAACAAAGCACAAAACTTGAACCAATGGTCATTAGAAGTGACAACAGGTCATTGCTTTATCAACAAGCATAAAGATAGTCAAAAATATAACTGTAGCAACTTATCTTTAAATTTGCTGATTGACACAAGTAATCCCTCCCATTTCTGCAACTCCCAGTTGCACATTCCCTTGCACAACAAAGAAAAAAACCTCAATTTTTACAAATACTTCCGATAGAAACCACTGTTCTGTTGACATCTGAACGCAGAAAACTGCCATCGACCACATTGCTGACTGAGAGGGATTCCTCCACGAGTTATAGCCCATGCAAGATTCCTTGGCACTTCACACAAGACCAGGAGAGGACAAGGTTTCTCTTTGTCAAAACAGTGTTTTCAGCAGGAGCAGCAGCATCCTCTTCCAACAAATTACAGTCCGAATGTGTGATGGGTGATTTTCGCATAGCCCCTTCTACCAAACTGGCTTATTGCCAACTTTGTGCAGCTAGACCATATGAAGATCCCCACCACTGCTTGTCCAGCTGTTAGGGGACTACAGTTCTGGAACAGTTTGCTGTCAAGTACTTCACAGGCTTCTCCCAAGGATAACAACATCCTTTGGAAATCCTTCCATTTTAGCTATTTCAAAGCAACCTAGCTTGCTGTAGAATTCCAGAATTCTTTTATCGTCTGGTCTCACTTCACAAAAAGCCCCACGGGAGCCTGAAAAGGGAAAAGAAAGAGAAACACAACAGTGTGAGAGAAGAGTTGTTATAAAAAGCACAGGCTACAAATATTATTAGATTCCTCATTTATTTCAATATTAAAATCCAGTGAAATCACTGAGTGAATTCAACGTGAAGCATTATTAGTGCCAAAAAGAGGCTAAATTTATGGCAACATAGCTGACCATCCCCTAAAGGGCCTGCATAATGCAGATATTATCCTGTCAACCTTAACAAACAATCTCCCTGTGCACATCTCATACTTCCCATAAAAGCATGCTAAGCTCAGGCGTTGGCTCGAAAACAGTAATACAAAAAGGCACTGAATTGTGCAAGGGCATGGAACCTCAGGTGAGCAGCACAGCAGAGGGCCAAATGCATCCCCATATCGAAGGCAGAGGTAATTTCTCACCAGGGCACACTGTCACATTGTAAGAAAAAGCATCACTGCCAGAGCCAGTAGGAAAAACGAACATTTACATGTTGCTCAAAATGCAAAAAGATGCAGTCGCACTGCCAAATTGCTCTCTCAGTTCCTTTCATTTTCCAATTTGCAGGATAATAGCTAAAGCCAAGCTTCTTTTTGCAGAACACAATAGCAGAATAGTTAGCTATGCAAAAACATTTTAGAATTATTTACCCAAATAATCCAGAGTGCTAACTATGACATGAAGCAAATACCTTAGGCAAATATAAAATGTGCTAGCATTAACCATCCCAAGTTTGCCTAACATGACAAAGCTAGCAGATAATGAGGAAACAAAAGCATTTCAAGTGCAAGAAGCTTACCATTAGCCTTTAGGGAAGAGAGTAGGCAAGCCATCATACTTTTTGCCACACTTGGATCTGTCACTTTTTTGTGGATATCAATCTTTATCAGTGATGGGAAGTTGGCAAGGAATGATTCAGGCAACACTTCTTGCTCTTCATGGAAGCTTAGCATTATTTTCTGAAGACAATACGGAAAATAGGTAAGCTAACAGGCACAACCCTACCGCAAATATTCAAAGCTACGCATTCTGGTTTCAAGCTCTAAGGGAAAGATGACAACTGCTTTTTCTAACTGTAGAAGAACTGAAAGAGAGAGAAAACAGGTTAGAGGAGAAAGGTTTGGTGGGACTACGGAGCAGCCCGATATGCAGCCATCTCTTGTGATCAGCAGCTAGTCTTGGGAAAAAGCAGGTATTAATCTTCCCTGAGAGAAACCTGAAAAAGAAAGGAAAAAGAAAACAAAACACAAGAAAGACTCACAATGGTATGACAGCAGCCTGTAGTCACAGGACTATTTAAAATGTTGTATTTCACAAAAGAATTTATCCTAAGAATTTTAGGCCTCGAGACATAAGTGTACTAAAGAACAATTGAAGTGTTTTGGAAGTCAGGAATTCAGAGAAAAAAAAAAAAAAAAAAAAAAAAAAAAAAAGACCTGAAAAGCATGGTCTATAAGCTTATATTCCAAAGTGGAGCCTGGGATTATCAAGAAGACAGACACACAAAGTGTGATAAAGATATTCCTTTCCTAATCTTCAGTGATGACGACTCCTGAGTAGTTGTTGAAGATTCTTTACTTTCCTCTATGGTGTCAAAAGAGTATTTGGAGAAAACCCCAGAGACTCCTGTTTTCCACAGAACAGTCCTCAAACCAAGTCTCTTTAGAAACAGAATTTTCCTGGATTGTTGTACTGAAGGGAAAAAAATCCTGATGTAGTGTGCCAAGAGCATAAAATGCTTTTCTCTTCCTAGAAATCTGAAAGCAAAGCTAACTGATCAGCACAGAAACCCTCCTGCTTTCTCTGAAAATTTTTCTTTAAATTCTAGAAATCAATACTCCTCCTTTACTGTACCTGCTACAGCTTTGCTGTGTGTAATTTGCTATCTTCAAACACACCAGCTTTACTTCAGAATCTCAAGTTTACTCAAGTTTGAAAATGCACTATTGTAAAAAGGCAGAAGAATGAAGTTGCAATACCAGTGGAGGAAACAATTAAGACACCTTCCAGTCACATTTCTATTCTAGAACACACATTTCTAAAGAATACCATTTGCTGCAAGAAACTTTCTATATACCTCACTTTTTCCCTCCTACCAAACATGCCTAAAATTAGTGAGCAGGTTCCCAGAATGACAAACGTCTCATTCAGTTTTCAGAAAATTTTGCTTGTAGGAGGGCCTGTGCTCTCAACCCCATGACCTGCATTAAGACTGTCACTATCCTTTCCAAGGAAAGCAAGAGCACATTAGCATAACCTGTGTCAGTCCAGATGCTCCAGGTTTGCCCTGAGCTTGCTGGCAGCACAATCTGACAACCCAGCAGTCTGCAGGCAGCTTTTACAACACAGAACATTTTCTGGAATGGGCTGCTTTTCCTCAAAGAAGCTGATGTAACCATTCAGCACCCCTAGGCTCCCATGTGATACTCTCTTTAGACGCTTTTCACACAAGCAACACATTTGGAGAAAGGGGATGGTTAACACTTTTTTTCCCTTTTTTTTTTAAATAAAAGTAGGGCTTCCGATTCTTAGAGTAGCATGGATTTGATTGTCTTTATTTTTTTCCCAAAAAAGTTTAAGAAGGAAAGAAAATGGAACTGGTGCTTCTGTGCCTGCCTCCACTAGTGCTTTGCCCACAGCTGCTTTAGCACCTAGGCAATTGTCAGCACCCTTTATTAAGTAATAAGGATACTTTTCTTCATGAGTATGTATAAACTAAGATCATCCATTGACATGTCAGTAGTATTCTGGTTTTCTAATTTCTTCCAAAAATAATTCAAGATATTGATTCCTGGCACTGATTGGATTGTTTCTTGCACCATTTACAGCTGTCACACCAGACACACATAGGTTCAAGATTTTAACATCTGCAAGTGGCATGTTTTTCATTTTTTCCATACTTAAACTAATATAACTGAGAAGAATTAGGTTTTCTTTGAATACGGGGAAAATAATAGCTGTTAATTTATTTTCAGAATGCCATCTTATCTAGATTAATGTTTCATTTTGGTTTCAAAGAAATAGCAGAAGCCACTCTATACATATTGCATGGATTAAGACTAAAGTACATACTGTGTTTTTTACAGCTCAGCTGTATCTGATTCATAGTGGACAATTTTAGCATCACCATGTAACAGGTTAGATCATTATAGACAAGTACTTAAAACAAAAACAAACAAACAAACACACAAAACCCCGAAGACCTGCTTTATCAAAAGAAGAGGAATGTATTTCTGCATACAATTCTGGTCTCAGGGGTATACTAACCTCCGCTTCAGATAGCTCTTTGTCACTGTTTGGTTTAGTATATTTTTCTTGCATGAAAGGGATCCAAGACATTTTGCATTTTTTAATGAAGGGAGTCACATCAACTGTTCCCAAAGCGTAGCCGCATATGCCATCCTCATCTTCTAAGACAAAGCAGTAATCTAGGCTGAGGGTGAGCAGTCCTCCCACTAACCTGTGGGAAGAAGTGTCCAAATTCAGTCAAGAAAAGGTCACGCTGAATTAATAAGCCCAGCCATTCTAGAAGAAACCATAGGGTCATCCAAAGAAGCAATAGAGTCCACTAGCGATGGAATTACTTTCTAGAAAGTAGTAATCAACAGACTAATCAGACATCACAACTCAAATGAGCAATATCAACAGCTCAGGATCCCACAATTTAATTCTATACACCGTATTTCTGACTAACTAGGCAAATGAATACCCTCCGTTCTCAGTCTCCCTGCTGCCATCACCTTCCTGTTCTGTTTCCTCTTTCCTTTTTTTGTTATCATTTAGCAGTCTTTCTTAACCACTTACTGTCACTCACAGGGCAGTCTCTTTACGAAGTGCTGTCTTAATAAAACACTCGCAAGATATAACAAATGCCCAGTAAGCTCAAGCTACAGCTCATTGAACTTAATGTTTCTATATTGTTTTTAATCTCATCTCACATATCTCTTTTTTAAATGTTTGCACAGCTAATATACAGCACGTATTACAGACAAAACACAGGTGGTTGGTTGACAGAAAAGTCCACATGAAAATGTAGTTTTATGAATAAGAAACAAGCTGTTTTGGAAAAAGAATATGAAAGGTGACATGTTACAATATGGATGGCAGTTATGGACACTCACATGATACAATACTTCCACAAAATCTCAGAACAGAATTATTATCGTGAACAGGTTTCAGCTGAATCTTTTTGCTAATGCTTCACAACATGTGACTGGAGCACAAATTGAAATGTAACCATTAATGATATTACTCAAAAAACAAAGAAACCCATTTTCCATGGCTGCAGAGGGCTTGAACTCAAAGGGCTTTTTTCTCCCCCCTCCTTTTATCCCCTACCCTCACTCTTTTTAAAGTTAAATACAATATTATGACTTCATCATTCAGAACCACTTCTGTCAGGTATCCATCATTCATTCTTAATACATACTTGTCTCCGATTAAGTCTGGTAAACTATGGAAGGGTTGATCAGCTCCATCAGCATACATTTCTCTGCAGATCTTGTACACAGATGCCTAAGAAGACAGAAGACATGTTTTTTTCTTGTTCACAAGGCAACAGTCAACCCCCCAAGTTAACAACTTGGTTTGGGACAGATTTCTCTAATACTTATACATGTAATTGAGTACTGGCAGGCATTTAAGATACATGGAATAAAGATACATACTGGTAAGAATATCTCTCCCCTTTAATTAGCTCTTAAAATAAAAAATGTTGATCAAAACCCTGTGTTTAAGTGCAATGATTAGGAAAGACAGGCTGGAGATCACCTACATGCTTGTCATAATGACAATATTCACCCTGATGGCTGGTTAAAAAAATGCAGTGATAATCAGTACACCTGATCCAAAGCCCCTCTCCCAAATTTCTAATTGTTTAGACCTGCTTCCTATTCAACTAAACTGAAGGGCAGATGGATCCTGATGGAATTCTTAAACATAAAAATTTTTTACTGCCCTTCAGCCATAGCAACTGGATCTTTTTAAAATATGACTGCTAAAAGTTTGCTCTTAAAATGAGAAAGGCTACATGTTTCACCAAAACAACTTTCCAATTGGCATGTCTCCTTCTCAGAAAAGAGATTCTTTATGACTGAACAATTAATAAATTGTATCACCAGTTGCTTACATGGCTTACAAATACCAATTCCTTTGCTTACAAAAGAATAAACCAGCTCAGGTATAGTCCTGCATTAAGGGACAAATAGCACAGCACACAACAAAGCTAGCTGTAAGTATCAGGTAAAGGACATGTCTTCACAAGACAATCTGGTCTTTCTGGTGGGCATCAAAGTTGAGAATCACTTGAAACAAAAGTATCTAGGCTGATTGTGCAAAAATTCAAATGCAACTTTTCATCTTAATGTAGCCGCAGAGTCAAGTTTAAGCTACATTAATCCTTACATTGTTTAAATTTGTACCCATGAAAAGGGCTTACTAATTTTTGGTATCAGTTTAAAGTATTCTCTTGCTAAAACAGCATGAGTGAAGTTGCACACTAGATTGGAGATGAGGTGTGCAACAACTACCCATTATCGGTAAAGAACTCATGGTTTGAAGCAACATTCTCTCCCAAACAAATCTGATAAAAGCCTTTCAAACATCAGACAGTGGTTTACAAACGTTAGGAAAAAAAAAAAACATAGCTGAATTAGAGTGGGCAATTATTATCAACATCTTACACCTACATTTTGAGATGTGATATTGATTCAAAAGCACATGTTATATGTAACAACTGAAGTTCATCCCATGTGGCTGTGAGACTACCATTAGTTATCAGAATAATTACCGAATGAAGAGATACAGGGCACAAAGCCCCTAAGGTCAACATACTGCATTTAACTGCACAGCAAGAATTCTACTGCCATTGCTGCAGTTTTAATTAGCCTTTCAGAAGTAGGAAAAAGGCTCACACATTAAAAGAGAGGAATAAGGAATCAAGATGTGGGTATAACTATATCACTGCATAGCATGTTACTTGTTTTCAGTGCAGCTTGCCATTCATGCCTTGTGCAGGATGCTGACACGTTTGTTTTCTTAGGAGATGAAGGGACCCAGCAGCAGCCGCCCTGTTGCCATAAAACTAAATGCACCATTAAGGAAGGTTAAGTGTTAAAAGTGGTTACCTCATCTTTAGGAAAGTAGGGTCGTATTGTGTACACTTTGGAAGTGGGCGTTAGTGGAGGTGGTTGAAAAAAGAGGTCATTTGCCCCATCAATAGGCAGCAAGCGCTGTGAAAACAAAGTAGTCAATATGAGCATATGAACAACAAAACCCATCACTCTTGGGTGTGCACTGCAGGCTCCCAAATTAATATTTGCTACTGCAGGCACCCCAGAAGAAGGTGGGGTTGGTATGCTTTACAAATGCAAAGGCCTCATCTGAATAGAAAATATCGAATTGGTGTTTTAAAATATACATCTGAAACACCACATTAACTGATAATCTTATCTGCTTTAATGTACTTTTACCAATCACATCTACACTGTCTCTGTATAAGAACACAGAATGTCAGGAGGAAAGGTTTGGTCTGAAGAGGGTTAACTGGCCAGAGGAGACGCTTTATCCCAAAAGCAATGCGCTGATTCAATTTGCTGCGCGCAGAGCACCTGTGAGGGGGAAAAGTATAGCACTTGAAAAATCCATGAACAAATTCGAACATGGCATAAACAGACTTAAGCTTATTCCCCAATTGAAACCTTTGCAGCAAAGTGCACAGTAGCTTTATTTGGACAGGAACCAAAATTTGCATGGCTATCCCTTTTGCTCATGGAATTCCCATTGGCAGACAAGCATGCGCGCATTGTGCAATTGCGGGCGCAGATAAAAATGCTGTGCGACC
This sequence comes from Crypturellus tataupa, assembly GCA_034781795.1. Taxonomy (NCBI): domain Eukaryota; kingdom Metazoa; phylum Chordata; class Aves; order Tinamiformes; family Tinamidae; genus Crypturellus; species Crypturellus tataupa. The sequence goes on along the minus strand of JAWLRI010000203.1, from coordinate 212,886 downwards.
TGCAAAGAAACAATGTGAAATGTACAACTAAAGCCGCTGCGCTTCGCATGCGCGTGGGACAGGCAGCATCTCCTTGAGAAATTACTGTAGAAAGGGGAGGAAAATTATTTTAAACCAAGCTGTAAGGCTAATGGGCTTTGGACCAGAAAGCCTTCGGCAGACCAATCCTTCCAGACCTCTGATGTGCAACAAAAGGTTTCTCATAAAAACAAAGAAAATGTCATTCAGTTGTGAAGTCATATTGATACCTGGAACTCTCCTGCTAGACCACCTCTAAAGGCCCAGGGTTCTTGGTCTCCACTTAAGAACTGTGCTGAAGATTGACTACGACACCCTGTTGAGATCAGATCCAAGCGGAGAACGTTACGAGAAGGGGGATTACCTGGGTGTCTAACATGTCCAAACAGCTAACACACACTTGTGGAAAAAGCTAACTGAGCTATAATTCAAGGTTTGGGGGGAGGCTGTAATAATGTATCATTTGTACACATTTCGTGCTTGTGTACTAATTGCAGCATTTGCTTTTGCTTACAGAACAGACTACAGAATAGGTGAGGTGATTACAGTAACACCTCATTCCAGACTTGAAGGCATGAGAATGGTGCCATGTATAATTACATGAGCTTCTCAAACCCACATTATTTTGCTTGCGTATCTGTGCCAGAAGCATTTGTTTCGTCTACAAAAGCAGCACATCTCAGAAGCCACATGGCTCAATAGCTACTATTGTAAATTTAAGCAGCTGAAGACCAAACAAATTCCATTATCACAGCCCCTTGAAAAAAATGGACCTTTCTGAAGTCACATTTTAGTACTGATTGTTTAAATCTTGTCAGAAAACTAGGACCAGCAATAAACAGAAAGAACCTGGAGCAGTCAGGGCAGACAAGAAAGCTGCACAAAATGGTGTTCTTGCAAGAGACTGAGCAGCTTTGCATAATGCAGCTCATACCTTTACAATACTGCTGGCAAGTTTAAAAGTTAAGTAGCATTAACTACAGTTAATCCACAGTTTATCTAGTACACCCTGTTGGTCACAGATAATGCTAGCTTTGCTCTTTATTGTCCCAATTTTTCCTCCTCAAGCACATCAGATACACCAAGGTTCCTACTGATCTACCAGTCACAGTAGGCCCATTAAAGTGCTCCACTTTATATTTACTGTAAAAAGAAACATCCATTATCTGTTTGACTTTTAATAATGTTCCACTAAAAGGGCATCACAGTCTTTAACAACAATTGATATAAATGACCCCTCTGGTAGACAGTCTGGAGTGGAGATTTCAATTACCTGCCTAGTTTTCTGACAAGATGAGCAGCGCAAATACTCTTTTCCTTTTGTGGACAGCAATCTACTTCCTGTTCAAGTAACAGTCTCAGATCAGTACAAACAAGTATGTTGTGCTAGTCAAAGAGTCCCAAAGTGTGCCAAGTTTGACATTTATAACAGTTCAGGAATACTTCTTAAAAACAAACTACCCTAAATAGAGTAAATTTCAGAAATGATCCAAGAATCAGGATTTGAATTTGGTTTGCTCCCACATTTTAGAATTCTTATATAAAGACACCCTTCATAAGGAGATTTAGTCAGCAACTTGGAAGACAGTAACTGTCTCTCCTTTGAGACTACAACTTAACTAGCACTTCCAATTATTAGAGCTGCGTGAATGAAGAGCTGTATAAATAAAAAACATAGTTAATGCCTTAGTCGCTGCGCAAATGTGACTTCAGTTCATGCCTATTGCACAGCTAATCTATCTGAACTGCCTCACAGACAAAACCTTTCCATTTTAATTAATTAATGACGACGCGCTGTGAACATCTGGCGCTGTCCATCCAATAGCAGTAGAAACTTGTGCTGAAGATTCTCCCATCTGTACACAATGGGGAAGAAGACAATAGAAGTCGTTAGTAATCCATAGCACTGTACAGCCACACTAATTTAAGGACTGAATGCTAGCTGGACTTGGAAGGAGAGGTTAAGAAAATGAACTTTCAGTGGACCATTGAGCACACCCTTGTGAAAACTCATTTGTTTGTATTTGTAACATTATTAGCTTATATAAAAATATATTTTATCAGATATCTTTGCCTGTACGCATTTACACTAGCTATAAAATGCAAGCTAAGGATCAAAACATCTCTCACAGAAGTATAACTAGCATAAGGCTATTAAACTGTGCATGTTAAACTCTTAAAATGAAAATTTCAGCTACCTAGTGCCAGCTTAAGTTCTGGAACAGAACAGGGCCAGAGTTAACAAAGCTACAGTTTTCCAATCAGAGTGAACTACTCCAATTTAGTGTAATACTTAAAGACTTGGACCCTGCTTCTCAGGGACTTTGAAAACACAGTTAAGTCAGGGAAAGCAGTAGGCAGGTCAGCAATTCCAAGACAAAGCCCTAAGTTTGGACTTCAGTGTTTAGAGATTACCAAAATCACTGTCTCCTTTATAAAGTTTCAGCCTAGATTTTTGAACAGATCAAGCCAGCAAACTGAGAGCATTCTTTCTGATTAAATGGAAACACACAAGAGTAGCAAACTGGGGGAAGTTGTGTAACACTGGTCTTAAAAATGCACAGAGCAAACCTTTTAAAACAGCACTAGGTAGATATGTTCTTACAGTGAGGGTGACAGAGCACTGGAACGGGCTGCCCAGAGAGGTTGTGGAGTCTCCTTCCCTGGAGATCTTC
>JAWLRI010000203.1:198880-210093 GCA_034781795.1 Crypturellus tataupa | reverse complement strand
CTAGATGACCTCTAGAGGTCCCTTCCAACCTTAGGCATTCTATGATTCTATGATTCTATGATTCTATGATTCTATGTTAATATGCTACAAAATATTAACTCCTAAGATTTGTTCCCAAGCTCTCTTTCTTCCCTGTGCTTTGCAGAAGACTGTCCTAAACACTCATGAACCATACATTTAGGGATTAGATATGTAATCAGCACAGAACAAAGAAGCTGCAGAGTAGGGACTGATGTAGTGATTTATTAGGTCCTCCCTGTCCCTACATTACATGTATAGTTACCTGTGTAATTTAAAGACAATCTAATCACTGGAACTAGACCAAGGCTGTGTAATGGTTTGCCACTGAGTTTTGTGACAGCTACAAAAAGTGTGACTTGAGACCATCAGCCTTGCTGCCTGCTGTGCATGTCAAGCAAGACTACAGCATATTTCTTACAGTTGGATTGAAAACTGAAAGTAAAATGAGATGACTAGAATTACCCAGGCCATGCTGGTGCTAGCTGCCAACTTAGGATCTCCCCAAAATCTTTCATTAAAAAAAAAAAAAAAGAAGAAAAGTGTTTCAAGGTCTTAAAGATCTGATTAAGTCTCAGACTAGATCTGTCTAGAGAGCTCCAAAATTTCCACACATTGCCCAAAATACGTAACTTTAAAAAAAAGTCATTTGGAAGTGCTTAAAGGAAATAATTTTGCACCAGAATAGCCTTACGCTAAAGCTCGCATGCGCACAGGGCTGGGAGGATGGGCTTCCTCTTGGCCAGGCCCACTGAAAGGTGGCTTCTGCAACTGTTCTCCTAAAAACAGCAATAGTGTTATCAAGACAGAGCAAGCAGCACATGGCTGATGCAGTCACATTGCGTAGTGTCTTTTCCAATCACATACCAAGATATCCAAACAGCTACCTGGTACAGTCCAGTGTGCATTCAGTCAGAATAAGTTAAAGTGAACACTTACGTGTCAGATGAGATTCAAGTTTCATTAGCCCAAGAAGAAAATCAAGGTCTCCAATCTTAAGCATCCAGCAGACGTCACTTATAATATCAAAGCAAATTCACAGGAAGCATTGCTTCAAATAGCGAGACAGGGAAACCTTTAAAAGAGGGTCACACCAGACCCTATGCCAAGAAAACACATTTACCTAGTATTTTGTTTTCCTCGTGGGCTAATTAGAAAACAAAAAATATACTATCTGGCATTGTAGTGGCTCCCAATGCACCTACCTAACCATTGCACAAAAGATTTCACCATTGACATAATACTCTTGATATCCCAGACGTAGGAGTACATATCATAAAGGATTGTCCTGTTGGCACAATTGGAGAGGCGAGTGAACATTCCCATCACCAAGCTGCACATCTCTTCAAATTTGGCTGCTCGGTTACGCCATTCTTCTATCTACAGATGGAGGCAAAAGATCCACAAGATCAAACACAGCCTTCCAAGAGAGACTCTAAATAAGAGGAAGACTATACAATTCTGTATTTCATTTTACCAGTATGGACTGACATACTACACTTATTGATATTCTCTATCGTTGTTATAAATGAGGGCCAACATTTGTTAAATGCAGACGCTAGACTATCTTTACAGCCACATGGCACTACAGGGTTTAACATAGTGGATTTCATGGGATGGACAGCAGTTATTGTGACCTATGGTTAATTATACTCCACCCATCAGTGTCTAGAAAAATGAAATACTCTATTACAGACAATACATTATTCACAATTTAAATATTTAAAAATTTAAAAGAAGATTAGGTCACACTCACTTTTTCAGCATCCTTTCCTTTGCAATTAACACTGACAACACTGCTATTTGCTCTGAGCCACTGGAATTCTCTCAGCATCTGTGCACCTTTGGGCCCATGTTCATAGGGAAGGTAAAACAAGTCAGCAAGAAGCTGCAAATCCTCTAAAGTCACTGGTTCTACTGTGTAGAGAGGCTTTTCATTTGGCCCAGGCACAAACTGGTCTTTATTTACTTGCTCATCAGTTTGCATAGGGGCAATGTCACTACCAGAGTCTTCCTGCATAGACATCTCTGGGGATTTAGATTCAGCTATGCTCTCCTTATCAGTATCCATCGGTTTTAACTCCTCTGCCATCTTGGCTTCAGCGATATCTGTCAGTATCTGATTAGTATTCTTGTCTGTGTCATCTTGTTTTTCCACCACCATGTCCATTGGTTCCTCATCAGACTGCTTCTTCTCTTCCTCCTTTACCAACGCAGGGGACTCGCTGCTCAGTGCTGCCCCCTGACTCATGATGGGTTCTTGGTAAACTGTGGTAACCACAGTTGCTGCATTTAAAGAGGACGGTGCCACCAGAGGCCCTACATCCCCTACTGTAGTTTTAGCACCACTGTGGGCCACTTGCCTACCTGAGAATAAGAAGAAACAAGTTTAAAGTTTTCAGTATCTGCCAATTAACATTCATCCACAATTTGCAGAAGTCATTGATCTGAATCTGCTGCTAAGGCATCTATCTGATCAGTATAGATCCCTTTTGCCACTTTGCCTGTTTGACTCCTGTCATTGTAGTTCTAAGTATGAACTTTGTATTTTGGCGAGTCCCCCCTTTACATAATCAAAAAGTAAAGATAAGGGGAAAAGGAAAAAAAGAGAGCTAAGGAAGTTATTTAACATTTATACACTTAAAGTAGCATTTTTGACTAGGACACCAGAATAAAAAGCTTCCAAGGTGAACCTTTTGTCCTCTCAGTCAATTGACACAGCTTTGTTTGGACACAGAGTACACTTTAAACATGAAAGGATACATGCTTAGTTACTTCCATTACAAAACATCTCTTAACTCAGGGGAGCTAAGAAAATGAAGGAAGATGTTAGCTTAACCAGTACTCTTTATCCAGTATTTTTTCTGCAGTTGTATTTTAGAAAGGTTTCAAACTCTGCAGATATTCAAAGGTAGTAACTACATGTAAAGAGGTGTGAGGAGCAATTCATCAGTAATTATCAGAGGACAAAGTGACAGGCCCACCCCCACACTTGACAAAGATTTTATGTCAAATCTCAAGCTCCTGGTGCAACAAGAACAAAGGTGTACAAATCCTGAGAAGAGCCATTTTCTGTAAACAAACTCAGAAAAATAAACCCAGTTGAAAATAACTGAAAGAACATGGACATCGTTTGAGGCATCATTAATGTGTATAGTAATTTAACATCCACTTCACATACACAAAAAAATTCTTTCCTATTCTCTCATGGAAGCCTAGTAACAACTGAGACAAGCAAGATTCCCAGACTCTTTTCTTCCTTGCATCAGAAATGCCAGAAGGTCATACTTCAAAGTTGTTCCCGCTCATCAAAAAAGGCAACACACGCACATTATACAATGAGAAACCTTAGAAAGTGTGACAAACAAGAAAAGCAGAAAATACTTCCACTTAAAAAGTACACAAATTGAGATCTGTAAAATACTTTTAGACTAAATGCAAGTCTTGAATACTTGGTCACATTTTTCTACCAATGAAAAAAAAAAAAAAAACTAACTCACTGCTGTATTGCTGAGGTACCCCAAACTCCTGCAGCCATTCTGTTAGGGCCAACTTCAGAGCCATTTGTGGACTATAAAGAACATCTGTTTCAATGTCTTCATCACTCCCCTCATTTTCCAGTTTAATCTGGATAGAAACTGTACTGTCTTCAGTATCAGCTACAGGGACAAGCAGAAAAAAATTATCACATAAGTTTCATTTAACACCGAAATAACATGTAAGAGAAAGTAATGAAAAAGACAGTGCACACAGACTTCATATCTTGGCATTCAGTTTCCCTCTTGATCTGAATTCCTTCTATCCCAATCAGGTGAAACTCATGGACACTTACAATGTTGAATTTATGCCATACAAAAACATTTACTGAGAGCACTTTTTTTTTTTTTTTTTTTAATACAACTGCTGCTACATCTCAAGACTAAATAGTTCTCCAATAGTGTATGCTACAGATAATAATCAAGAAGTAAACAAAACAACCCAGATCCTTCTTATCTCTCAGGCAAGCATCCCAAGGACAGAAAATGCGAAGTGATCTTAGCAGGAAAGGTATGGTACAGGAAAGGTCAGGACAGCCAGAAAGCTCTATGACTATGGTTAAACAGGTGTCCCATTACAGTTACACATACTTACTCATCACTACATCTTTTCTCACTCCGTTCATGTTAGATTTGTACCATGTTGCAAGTGTGTGAATAGCAACATAATTGGCTTCAAATTCACAGTTTGGATTTGTCAGAACTCCCTTGAGTCGAGGGATGAGCTCAGTTGACCGACCTTTGTAAGGCCCAAGAAAAAGCCTCTTTTGATCATAATCATTAGCATGAATGTTATCCCAGATAACTGGTGCTCTCCTGATGATCTTTGAAACTTCTTCAATGGACTCTACTGGAATGTCTTTGGATACAACTTTTGGACCTATAGGTGAAATAGGATAATAGGACACTACTTATTAAATACATATGATAAATAACATTGACACTGTAACTGAATTTAAAGAATGCCGTTTTTACCTGTCCATAAGACATCAATTCCAGGCAGCAGTTTTTCTCCTACAGTCCGTAAATAAGGAGACTGGGCAACATTTGGATAGCAGAAAGTTCCACAATACTCTGCATGGGGCAGAAAACGAAGTTACTACTAGCAGAAGGATGCATGAAAGAACATACTCAACTTTAATTTGATCATAATCACACAAGGACTTTCGGTGTTCGGTGTAAACAGATTTCATGTTAAGTACCTTACTTCATTTTCACTTTGACCTCTGTTAGTTTAAAGGCACCCAGCTCTGTTGTTATAAGTAAACAACTGCTCCTCAGCTAAGTTTTCCTTGCATCAGTCCACTGCACCACTAAAGAGATTAGAACTCTTCCTTACAATGAAACACTCTGAAATATGAGAGGAAGTTCACAAGCGAAAATAAGAAAAAAAAGTCTCCCTCACTTAATGTTACGATTTAACTGGACTTTCATGTTATTTTACCTGTAGGACAGAACAGGAATGTGTCTGGTTCTCCTAAGTACTGGTAAATTTCATTTGTGATTGAGACCTGCGCATGAGCAAAAGAACTGAAAACTTCCTTGTCTGCTGCACACATGTTGTGATCAATATCATCAAACAGCAGTGCAAAAGATCTGCATCCAAACTGGGAAACCTAATGTAAAAGAAGGGAAAAAAATATGACCTATTTTTATTGAACCACAGAGAATTCTAAAGCCATTTACTTTGCCTTTATAAAAGGATCTAACATCTCTCATTCGTCATTTCATCTGAAGAATCATTTTACAGTTTATAAATGTGTAGTCTAAAATATTCTCCCCGAAGTGTATCACATCTATACAGAAATCTAAGCAAATCTGTAGTATCTTATTAAGTGTGCAGCGCCAGAGCAAGAAAGCTGCATGCTGGAGCACTTCCATTTCCACAGCGCAGACTGCAAATTTAAAATTCTCTCCAAGAAAAGAAAGACTAGAGGAACTGGGAAGGAGGGTACGATAAGCAAGACACGCTTTGGCATCTGTTCATAATGAATGTCTGTCTCTGACCCACCGCTCTGCCTTTCTCAAAGATGCCTCTAAAGACTGGCAATCTGTTCCAGCTTTTGCAATCCAAAGCTGATCTCACCAGACAGCTGGAAAAAAGCTTGCTTTATAACAGCTTTTGGACAAAGGACAGAAGTTAATTATGAGAACAAAGCAGCACATGCATGTCAGGTCTGTCTCCAAAGGCATTTACCGTGCATCAGAGTTCCTGCTTTGGAAATGCTTTAGGGCCTGAACATACTTTGGAGGCAACCTCACAGGAACAACCTCCAGAACAAGGTACAAGATCTGATCACCTACCTAGGTGATCACTGACCGTGCATACAATGCAATCTGAATGTTTGTTTCATTGGAACATAACCACTTGCATTGCTCACAGAGCTGAGCAAAATAATGTTAGCATTGAACATATCAAAGTAGCTAGTAAAAAAAATCTCAGAGCGAGACGGATACTGAAATTTTCAACTTAAGTAGCACTTTAACTGAACTAAAAGTTCATTTAGCACTTACTTGGTCCAGCTTGCGTTTCAATGTGGATACTTCCTTAGGATTTGAAAAAGTAATGTCAAGTCCGGGTGAGATAGCATAGATGAATTCTATTTCATGTTCTCGTGCAGCTGATATTAGAGTCATTAGCTGTTCTAGAAATCAAATTCAAATATTTCAGAAGGGTTCAACGATAAAAAGATGTCATTATACATAAGTTATACATAAAGATGTCATACATCTTTAGTATAAATATATATACATATATTATATATAAATATATACCTAAGATGTCTCTTCTACCATGCACCAAAAAACAAAATATAAACAAACAAACAATATGAAAGATAGAACAAGTTATCTGCTAGAACTCCTAGAAATAATGCAGCAAAGAAGACAAAAAATATTTTGGTACTATTTTCTACTTCTCAAATTTTAAAGACATTTAAACATTCTCTTAATTTCAATGCTGTGTGACAACTGCAATCTGCATGCAGCCCTTACAACTGGTTCTTACACTTTTTGTAGGGCTAAAGCTCAGGACACTAGGAAAAAAAAGACATTTTTAACACATATGGCAAAAGCATTTGCTTTAGGAAACAAGCTTAAAATTTAATTCTCCACACAATTAATGAAGACAATTATTTTTAGATTAATTAGCCACCTTTCTTGTCATTGGCAATAAGCTTTTAGTATCCCCAACATTATACTTCCACAGTGATTCAAAGTGGCCTCCAAGAGGGATTATTTAATTTCAAGGTGGCATCATGTTTCCCCTCACTCAAGGAAAATGATAATCCCACAAGCTAATAAAACACCATATATCCTGTAAAAGCCTGAGGTGGATAAAAAGCCTCACAGCAGCTTACATAGATCTTTATGTTCTGACTAAATAGCCAGAAGCTTGCATTCTTAACTGGGGCGCTCTTCGCTGAGACAAGTATTTAATGAATCACATAAAAGGGCATGCTGCTACTTTTTTTTTTTCCTCTCCTAAGAAATCATTTCCACTTTACAATATGGGCCAGATAATCAGGAGCTGGAGGGATATTCTAAGCAACTCTTTCATAGAAAAAAAAAGTAAAACCCAGAAGACGGTCTTAAAAGCAGTCATAGAAATCATCTGTAGTGCTGTATTTAAAAGAAGTAAATCCAAACTTGCCCCAAAAGCTCCATTAAATAGTGCTGCGGGGTATTCAGAACAGGTCTCATGATTCACCTTTAGAAATGGCTACTGTGATTAAACAGACAAGCACGTGTAGCAGCAACCAACTAATTTAAAAGCTGCTTACATAAAATGCTGAGGGAAATAAAAGGCAATTACCTGCTTCTTCCACAGAATACATTTCTCGCCAGAACATTCTGTGCTTGTAGTCATCCTTTGGAGCATACAGGTATGTATTTAGCCCCCACTTCTGAAGTCTATAAGCACAAGGAAAAAAAAAAGAAGAAAAAAAGTTTAATGACAGAGTAATCTACAAATCCAGACACTGAATATTTTACTTGATCTAATCCTTAGAGGGTTTTTTTTCCCCCCCTTCATTCAGTGTTGTATTATACTATTAATTCATGACAACTTTATGTACATCTGATACTGGAAAAAACAGAATAGTTAAACAACAGGGAAAGGTGAATTTGAATCCCCAGAATACAGATGATATGCAAAAAGCTGCTCTAGGTTAGAACAATAGGTCTGTTCAGACCTAAGTGGAAGATTATGATTATATTGTGATGGAATGCGTTGCAGTGACGGGAAGCATGACTTGCCTTCTAAAAAGTTCTTTCCTCTGCTCCATAACCCAAGGTCTTCCATAAAATCCTATGGGAAACAAGATTAAAAATGTCCAGTTAGATGTCAGATCAAGCCTGTTCCATGAAACATTATATCGTAACCCACCATTTTCTTCCTTTTCCCCCAATACGCTATTTCTGCTACATTCATCAAAAAGCCTCCCCAGGCAGGAAGAAAAAAAATAGCTAGACAACATCAGGAAAGCGTAATAACCTCAGCCGATCTAAATTTAAAATGCAATTATAACTTAATTTATTATGATCTAGAGTCTGATTTTTTTTTGCCACTGAAGCAATTAATTTTCCAGAATCCAAACTGAATTCCTGAGCAGATGCCCTTCACAAGTCAAGTCAGCAATTGTAAGGGTAGACTGAACAGTCATAACCTAATTAAATTATCACTCCAGGTGCAATCAAACCTATTTTGTAGGTAATAGAAATCTTGAAGCATACTGAAAATACTTACTGGTTCAAAAATGCTCAGCTGGTGATGTAGACCACAGTTCTTATACCTTATATGCAAATATGCATAGAGGTAGATAATGTGTAAGTAAATCACATGCAAGTAAACAAAATGCATGGATTTGATTCTCTTTATTCACATTAAAAAGCTCTAAATTTTATTTGTCAATGCCACATCTTTACAAGTTATAATTTTAACTTTGAATAATCATATAAAAGCATCTAGGTAATTTTAGAATAGGCTATACTCAGTCTCAACTTTTTAACTACCTTTGGTGTTAAATATAATCTTGCCATTTTGGAAACAAAATGCTTGGAAAAAGCACTCAACTCACTCGTATTCATGTAAATTCACTTAGACTCAGGTGCAAACAGCTAAACCACAAGTGGGCAATTCAGAGCAAAGCTTCAGCTTGGCAGTTTGTGCAAAGCTCCAAAACCAAAACAACAATGAAATTTAATAAGTTGTTTTCAAACAGCATGGCCAATCTAAATGATGAATGATGCTACCAATACACTAAGCTCCCAAGTACGCAACATCAGTTCAAAGGTAGACAATTTTTCAATGTCCAGAGTTATCCATCACTGCACTATTTAGTATTAAGGAGGCCAAAGCCTCCTCCTACAGCTTCACAAAATGCAAAGCTGATGCAACTGAAGCATTTTCTATATATTAACAACCCTTCTAGTTACCTGTTTCAGAGAACAGTATTCATTTTAAGTAGGTTGAACCACGAAAGGTTCAAGTTTTAAGAATTAAGCTCCCAGACAGCAATCAGACTAACTCACGCCACGATGTGGCAACATTGAGTAACTACTGCTTCTCACTTGAAACTGCCAAGTGACAAATGGAGGACAGTTAAATGGAAGAGTAAACAAAAGACAGCAGTTGCCAAGCATGTAAACCATCAAGATTACTTCACCTAGAACAAATTATTTGTTTTCAGGAAAGTCACCCAATTCTGCTTAGTGCCAGTGTAAGGGAAGTCAGCAACCCCAAAAGGAAATGAGTTGCTGTGGCACCTCATCAGTATCACTTATACCCCCTAGCGCATCCAGAATGCATTCCAATATGACAGCACTGCTTCAGAGCTACTGACCAGAACAAAAGCAACAAAATGTAAACTTGAAGAAAGCATGTTAATCTGAAGTGATACAATAGCTATATTTTCATGTGATTTTTCTTAGATTACTGATATTATCAGTCGATGACAGTATTTCAATCTTTCTGCCCAACTGAAGAAGTCCTGTTTTTATAGCATTACATCATGACTGTGTGTCAGGTTAACAGAAACTTAACCTATCACTGCCAATACTCCATCCCAGTTAATGTGATCTCCATCGCTACGTGCCAGTTTGCTTTGAAGTCAGAGCACCAAAACTTCATATCCAAGACACTTACGTCTTGTCACTCCCAAAATGGTGCAACCCGTGCGCCATATCTTCTTTTCACTCCTAGATAGCATTGGCTGTATTTTTTGCACAGCCCTTCAGCACTCTCGAAGGCAGGCAGAAATATCATTTATTGCACACTTGCCCACTTTCCCTCCTTCTCTGCCAAAAAATAAATCTAGATTCTCCAACTCATTACTTCAATCACATCGCACTGCCATTCTATCTTAACTGCTGTGCTATATATAACTATTTATCTTGATTTCTGAAGTTAATCCCAGTTATTTCACTTATCCCGCAGCTTCTCTATGTCACTAAGAGACTGACATTTTCGCCCACTACTGTTTATCTCATCTATCATAACTGCTGCTTTCTTTGTGCTCCTCTAATCCCTTTTTTATGAACATATATTAATATTAGATTGAAAGTTTCTTTAAGTGGGGGCCATTTTCTTGCTTCTCATTTCACGCAGGATGCTCAAGAACCAATCTTTATAGCAGCTGTTCCATAACATAAAACAAAGATAATCAATACTTTAAATTATTAGAAAAATGATTATGTTAAGTGAGAGGTCTTGATGTTAGCCCTGAATGAACAGCTGATCCCCCAGTCAGGGTATATTAGCGGAAGTATGAGAAACTGCCTTGTTACTGCCTATACATACATCTTTTCACTGATCCTTTTCTTCAAGGATTTCAATCCAACATCTTCCTTTAGGAAGTTTTACTTTAGTAACAAAGCATAGACACCTCTCTCCAAACTATGTAAGTGCTAAAAAAAAAAAAAAAAAGAGAGAGAATTGGATTAGATAAAATGAGAATTAGATCATTAACTGGGGCTAGATACCTCACACAGGGACATTTGCTGCAGCCAAGGGGTCTTTTCCTGCTAAGATACGAACAAAAGGGATTCTGCAAGCAGTGCAGATACTGACTTTGATAAACAGCCTTCTTCGCCATTCCATCTGTTAACTGTTTTGCTCTCTTCCTGGACATTTATTACAGGTTTAAAACACAACAGTAATTCAGCCAAAGGAATTTAGGATAGTTTCAAACCATGTATTATGTAGTGAATAAGCCATTCCTTCTTGCTAGCTTTCAGGCATCTACCTTCAGCAATTTGTCAGAAATGCAAATGCATTGTCTCGTAACTGAGAAATGTAAAAACAGTCCCTTTATTTTGCAGCTCCTGCAACAATTTAAACCTTTTAATGCCATAAATACGTGAGCAGACAGAAGAGGCCTGTTCCATGCTGCAATTAAAGCGGCAAGCTACAACACGGTCCTGCAGAGAACAAGGGAGTACTTAAGGCCAGAACAGATGTCTGCGGAGTCACCTATTCCCTATCCAAGAAACTGAGCCCCTGGCACGCAGGGGGAGGGTGTACAGGGGGGATAACCGCAGAGCAGCGCCGCGCTTCCCCTCCCCGCCACACACACACACCTCCCCCCTCAGACACGTACGAGCAAGCGAGGCGCTGCGCGGCCCCGGCAGCCCGCAGGGGGTGCCCGGCCTGCCCGCGCC
>JAWLRI010000203.1:181019-198780 GCA_034781795.1 Crypturellus tataupa | reverse complement strand
CTGCGCCGGGGCACACGGGGCCGCCCCGGCCTCTCCGGCACCCGCGGCAGCCTCGGCACCCGTGGGAACCCCAGTGCCTACAGGAGTCTCTGCCCATGAAAGTTCCAGCACCCCTGACAACCCCAGCACCCATAGGAGCCCCAGTACCCATGGGAGCCCCAGTACCCCGAGGAACCCCAGCACCCCGGGATCTCCAGCATCCTCAGTGCCCTGGCACCCCGGCCCCCCTGTCACTCTTGGGATCCACCTGTATCCCACAGATTCCTGGCAATCCTGCTATCCCTTCACCTTGGTGCACCGGGAAACCTCAGCATCCTGGGACGCTCCCCCCTCGCACCCCGGGACCCCCCGCACTCGGAGCGCCCCCGGCCCCAGCAGCGCCGCCCCGGCCGCGCGCGCGAGGGAGGGAGGCGTCAGCTGCCGCGCGACGGCCGCGCGCTAGCGGAGCGGTGAGCCCGGCTGGGATCCGGGTCTGTGCGGTTCGTCCGGCGCGGCAAATAACCAGTGCTGGATCCTCTGCTCAGGCGGGAAGCAGGGCCACGCGCGAGGAGGCCGCCTGCGCAGCAGCCTCTGCTCTGACCGCCTCACAGACGCAGGTCTGCGACTGCGGATGCCTCGAGTGCGCCGCTAATACCAGGTAACATCTCGTGAAGTGCAAAGGGAAAAGGTACTCTCACGCATTAAATGTAAAATCCTGCATACAGACCTGTAACAAAAACACCTTATAGCCACGGTTGTTCATACAGATCTCTACCTGTTTTCACTTTTTTGCATGTGTGCTTACTATAATTTCACCCGCTAACATGTTGGCGATGAACAATTTCACTGAAAATGTTGGTAAATAGTAAAAAGTTAGGAAAAAATAAAAGCTAGAAAAATCAAATTATGTATATGGTATTAACTAAAAATGAGAACTAATAATCAAGTTTTTTTCAAAGGGCAGCCAATAATTAAGAATTGCAATTAATGAACAAAGCCAAGAATTAATGGCCATATAGTTCAATGGAAAATATTTCTGCATCTCAAACCACCATCCTGACCTATGAGATAAGCAATTATTTGTTTCCAATTTACACCTCAGAAAAACAAACAACAAACAAACAAAAGCAAAAACAGGCAACCTGTAATAAAGCTCTAAATTAACACAGGATGAGTCCGTGGTTGGGGGACGCGGATAGAATATCTCCCATGCTGGGGGCTTTATAGCGGTATACGGAACACTTCAGACACGCCAAAAGGAAGCTGAGGCCCAAGGCAGGTTTATCGCACCCTGGTGCCCGCTGGGCAGTGCAGATTGATCTGCCCCAGAAACCGCTGCCGGGCTTGGTGCGCCGCCCGCAGGACCCTGCGCCGCTGCAGCAGGGCGGGCAGGTAGCGACGGCCGCGCCCTCGCCCCCACGCGGGAGCACAGGCCGCGGGTCACGGTCGGGTCTCTGCTGCAAGCTCCAAGTAGTGTTTTTCACCTCACTTCAGCGCTGCGTTGTTTTTCCCTTTTCGCATTTGTGCAGATTCAGTCCGGTCATTGCCAAGGGGGGGCGCACGCAGGCCGCCGCGCCGCGCCCACTGCGCCTGCGCGAACGGTCCTCGGGGGAAGGGGAGAGGCGGCAGGGGGCCAACGCGCAGGTGCGGGGTGGGGGGGGCGCATGCGCACTTGGCTTTGTGTAGGGAAGCGGCGCCGAGGGGGGAGGGCGAAAGGGTGGGGAAACAAAGTGTTTACTCCAGCGCTGCGCATGCGCCTCGCGGAGGCGGGGGTGTCGCGGCGCCGAGACCCCGGCTCCGCGGGTGCGCATGCGCGGCGGTGCTGCCGTCTCCCCGGAGTCATGACCTACTTTGCGCAGCGCCGCATGGGGCTGGCGCCTCCCGCCTCAAGCTAAGCAGAGTCTGCCGGGGCCGCCGCGCGGATGGGGGACCGCGGGGCGGCGGGATGCGGTGACGCTGCTTGCAGGGCTGTGGTCGGCGCTTCCTGGGAGGTGGCGGGGGCCTTGGCCCTGCTCCTCTCCCGTGAGGAGCTGCCTGCAGCCTCTTGTGAAGCTTTGGGCCACTGGATGGGGGCAACACGTGCTGCCCCATGTGGGGATGGAGCAGGCAGGTCCCTGAGCCGACATGCGGTGACAAGGAGCAGACGTCCTATAGAGCTGTGTAAACAGGTGCGTGAGCCAGAGGTGCACGTGACATAACCCTCCCAGCCAGCCTGGCACAGGGAGAACAGCTCGTGTGCCGCACAGTAAGGCGCTGGTGAGCGATGGAAACCCCATCCTGCAGCGACAGCTTGGAAAAGGCAGCAGACATCACAACAGCCTGGTCACAACTTTACCCAGACTGAACAAAGTGTGTGAAAACTCCAGATAACAGCATGTTCTTGCTATCCAAACGCCCTTAACCTCTGCCCTCTTCACTCAGCTCTCCCCAAACTCCCCCTTGCATGCCCTGTTTCCAGTGATAACAGCTCGGCCTGGTGGGACAAACAAGACAACTGTGGGTCTAGATCCATGTGGGTCTGTGCTCAGGAAAGCTGCTGCAAAGACCTTGGCCACAGGACATTTCTTGTTACCGTTATGTGTAATCTAAAGCTTTCAAACAACAAAACAAAAAAAGTGATTTTGCAGTCACCCTAAGTAAAACGAGCCAGATTGTATTAAAATGCTGCAAGGCCTTATCAAAAGGTGAGGAATTTAGGTGGAAAACATCCACATTCTCTCATGCTGCCATACGGAGATCTGCGCAGTTGGCTGGCCAGAGGCCAGGAGGGTCCTTGAAGCAGCTTTTGCCCTCAGCGCTCTGATGATCCCCCAATGACTTTGCAGTGACGGTTCCCCTGGGAGTGGGATCTCGTCCTTTTATACATTCGTGTTTCCAGGCAGCATTCAGGCTTTGGACAGCACAACGCTGGAGCAAGTTGCTGCCCCAGGCTCTATCAGCAGCCTTACCCTGTTGCTCAGCTGTTTTCTGGCTTAGTTACATTTTTTTTTTCTTTTTCAGAGGTAGGAAAAATTACTTGAAGCAAAACAAAGCTGTGCTTTTCTACAGACCAGTATCTGGACACTCTTTCAGATCCCTAAAGACCCTGATCTCACCTAGACCTATCCTTTTTAGGTCCTTGCTGCTGTCCCACCCTTAAATGCCACATCCTAACAAGGGACACCCAGTCCCCAGCTCGGCTTCATACAGCATCTTCTTACAGCAAGTGACTAATGAATCTGTCACCCACCAGCTCTAGAGGGATGTGACCCAGCAGAGGGACTGATCCAGCCCTCCCTTCCGCAGCATCTTCCCCAAGTCCTGCCCAGAGCAAAGAGGCAACTAAGCAGTCCCCCTGCCCCGTGGCTGTAAGAAACGGTCCCTGCTTAGAGCTGTTTGGCCCAAGAAGGCCAGGGCAGCATTAAAAGGTTGAATAAGCCCTACAGCATCCCCCCTGTCCTTGCTGTCCCCATCCTTCTGCTGCCCCTTGCCCTGGGGACAGGGACCCTCATGGGTGGCTTGTAGCATCCCCGTGCCGCAAGAGGGCACATCGAGCGCACGGATGGCGCTTCCCAAAATAGCAACCAGCCAAACAGAACCAATACCCAGAAGGGTTTTGCTGGAGGAAGGGGGTAGAGGAGCACACTCTAACATGAGCATACAATAATGCTGTGGCAATTGGCCAGTAGCCAAAAGGCTCCTGGGGGAGCCAGAGGCCTGGGGCAGCACTCACAATCCCACAACATCCAGATCCCCTCCTTTCTGCAAGCTGTTTGCATCTCACGAGCTCTTCAGCCTTAGCTTTCCCTCCCTGGGCACGATGCTGGCAGGTGCCACTGCACCTGCTGCCAACCCCAACCCTTCACAGAGACCCCCAGCCTCTCCTTCCCTTACACCGACCGCCAGCGACAGAGGCCAAGACCCAACAGCAGTGTGCATAGCGATCGTGGTTAGACTTTATTGTCTTTGTTTTCCTTTTTTTTTTCTTTTTCCTTTTTTTTTTTTTTTAACTCATATTACTGTTATAATACAAAATATACAGACTGGAGATGCCAAGCAGGTTGTGGGTCACCATGCCCAGGGGTGGGGAGGGGGGGGTCACACACCATGCGACCTGCAGCGTGAGGGAGGGGGTGGCATCCGCTCCGTGTGGCGGGGGACAGGCTGGGACCCCCACGAGGACGGGCAGGGGCCAGGAGAGGCGAGGAGCAGGACGCCCACCCTCCACTGTCAGCAAACCTGGGAACACGACTCCGTGGTGGACAACGTATTGAATGAACCTAAAAAAAAACCCTTCCCGAACCATACCCCGTCTGCAAGGGCTAGCCCAGGAAGGGTCCCGCTGCGGGGCATAGTTTCTGCTCAGGACCCCCTGCGGGGTCTGTAACAGCTCTGACACCAGGGGCTCAGCCTGGGTCTGGGGCTGGCTCAGTATGGACCCTTGGTCCGCGGTGCCGCTGGCCCCCTGCCACCACGGCGTGATGCCAGCCCCCATGGCTGCTATGGGACAGCAGAGCTGGGACCAGGGGTAGCTCCTGCTACATCCCTAGAGAGCTCAGGGTTGGCAGGGGCTCCTGGGTCCATGTGACACGGAGATCTCCAGGGCTGAGCATTGGCCCTGTGGGCAGGGATGGGCCAGGGCATGAGCTGCACAGAGGCAGGAGACCAGCCCCAATGCAGCCTGCTGTGCTGCAAACGATGCCCAGCTGGCCCAAGGAGCACAGAGGCCCCTGGAGACCCGTGCACCTCCCTCCTCTGCTTATCCCCATGCCCTGCCTGCTGTGGCCTCGGAACAGGGAAAGTGCTTCAAACTGGGTCCCTTACATACCCTAGGTGCCAGCACCCCCCAAATAGCAGGAGGCAGAGACTGATGTTGCAGCTCCCTTACCAGCTCTGCATCCTCTGCTGTGGTGGCAGGGACACTGGTGCTACTAGAACCTCAGGGGCTCCCTTTGCTCTAGGGCAGGATGGGCTCCCTAGACCCAGGAGCAGGGCTGCTCCCCACAGCTCAGGGCATGGTTGGAGCAAGGTGGGAGCAGAGGTGGTGATGCCCCTTGCAAGACTATCGTTCCTAGATGGTGCCGCTGGAGGGTTTGGGCTGTGGAGGGTGACGGGGTGCGGGAGCTGTGGCTACGCGGGACTACTGTAGCCCCAGGCTTTCCCCATGGGGAGCAGGGAGGTCCATCGAGGCCCAATGCTTGCCCTGTGCCAGCTGTGCCCATGCTCCGATGTCTGGGGAGCGCCTGCTTGGGATCCCCCGCAGAAAGCAGAGCCAGCCCAGGGGGAAGGGAACATCCCGTCACTGACCGCATCCCGGGAACGGAGGCCCCTGCCCTCCGGGGTGCCTGTGCAGCCAGCGGTGGGGAGGCTCAAAGGAAAAGTCGAGAGAGAAGCAGATTCTGGGCCCGGCGGTGGGAGAGCTCGGCTGGAGGCAGGTCCGGGAGCTAAATCACGTTGTCAAAGAGCTGCATGGACCGCATGATGTTCTCGTCCTGCGGGGAGGAGGTGGGATTGGGCACGGAGCTGCTGTCTCTGTGCGCCCCTCAAATTGGCTTGCATCCCATTGCTCTGCTCTAGCAGCCCCAACCCGCAGCCTGGGATGACCCCCAGAGGACAGGAGCCCTGGCACGCAGACAGCTTTCAAGCCCTAGCAGGGTTGGTGTCCCAGCCCCAGAGCAGAGCTGCTGGTGGCTTTACCTTCTGACAGGACTCCAGGAACTCCTCGATCGTCACCACCCCATCTTTGTTTCGATCCATTTTCTGCAGATGAACACAGCACAGAGGAAGTGGCAGGCACGGTCCTTCGCTCTTGCCAGGCCTGGCTCACGCTGGCTCCAAGATGGACCCTGCTCCCCGCCAGGGCATGCTCAGGCAGCTCACCTGGAAGAAGTTCTCCACGTGCTCCCGCGGCGCTTCCTCCCGCATGGCCGGGTAGGTGTATTTGCCCATCATGTCATAGATGGACTTCATGATGTCCAGCATTTCCTGAGGGACAGGGGAGCAGAGCTGCAGTGTTGACCCAGGCTTTTGCCCTTGCCTCACTTCTGAGATGAGGGCTGATGCCGTATATGGACCAGTTTGTTAGTGTGACATAAGCAATATTGATTCCTCTCTCTCCTCCAGGGCTCAGTCAGTGTCCCCCGGTCCTACCCTCACACCCAAGGCTGACCCAGGGGGACAGCCTGGCCCCCCAGTCCCACCTCTTTGGTGATGCAGCCGTCTTTGTTCAGGTCATACAAATTGAAGGCCCAGTTCAGGCGGTCATCGATGGTGCCCCGCAGGATGATGGACAGCCCGGACACAAAGTCCTGCAAGGATGGGCAAGGCACACAGATGGCAGCTACAGCCACAGAGGGCACATCCCTGCTCATCTTCAGAGGGTAAATTCATCCCCAGAGCAGACGTGCCCTGTGGCTACATCTTTTTCCCCCCAACCAGAAGCGGCAGAAATACTCCTTTTATCGTCTAGTTTTCACTGTAGGAGCGAGCACAGATCCTCTAGACCTCCTGGCCCTGAAGCTGGGGTTTAAGATACTCCTCCCCCAGCTGCGCAGCTCTCTGGCAGTCTGCACTCACCAGCAACCGCTCTTACACCTGCACGCGGCTCCCGACACGCGAACGTCCCTGCCACGTCACCACTGCGCTCTGCGGCTCACCTCAAAGCTGACGGAGCCGTCGTGGTCCGTGTCGAAGGCGTTGAAGAGGAAGGTTGCGTACGTGCTGGAGTCTGCGGAGAGGCCACAGTGCTGGGGCCCTGCCGGAGCCACCTGCCCCGCCAGTGCCCAGGGACAGGGAGCAGCACTCACCTCCCTGTGGGAAGAACTGCGAGTAGATCTGCTTGAAGTTCTCCTCGTTAACGATGCCGCTCGGGCACTCCTGACGGGGCAAGGAGCAGCGTCACCCCATCTGCACAGGCAGTGCTGCTCATAGGGGAGCCCCTAGAGCCCCTCAGAGGATCATTTCCCTGCATCTTGCTGTAGTAAGGGTGGCTGCTGGCTTAGCATTCCTAGGACCTGACATTTTCATGACCAGGGTCCTGAAGCCTTTGGCAAACCAAGGGAATCAGGAGCTGCAGAGCACCCTCAGAGGACACCGAAGCAGGGGCCTAGCAAAGCTGGTCCCGGGGTACTCACATTCTTGAAGCCTCGGTACAGAACCTGCAGCTCCTTGCGGGTGAACTTGGTCTGCTCCTGGAGCTGCTCCAACCCCTCGGGGCGGTGGCACACGGTGGAGAGCTCAAACTCATCTTCAACACTGTCTGCAAGAGAGCGGCAGGAGAGAGGGCAGCTGAGGCCAGCGCCATCCCGCCCTGCTACCCACCCCTGTGCTGGGAGCCAGAGAGGCCCTTTGCACAACACCCCCAGGCCCTCACCCCTGCCCCAGGGTGATGTGCGCATGGGTGTCCAAGGGGAGTTGGGCACCTTGAGCACAGGCTCCTTTCCCACCCTCTAGAATGGCTGTGGGGCCTCCAGCCCCACTGTTTGGCACAGATATCAGAGCACATCACTTATGGCCCCAGGCATGGGGGCTCAGACCTGGACCCCTCCATACTCACCTCTTCCCATGGCTTGGGGGACCAGCTCGTACGACAGGGCCTGATCCCCATCCTGGGGCTTGAGCTTGCGGAGGAGCCGAGAGCGCCTGGCGCAGCGGTCAGGCCTCGAGCTCCCCGGGGCTCTGTGCAGCTCTGCCCTCGCTCCCCGCTCAGCCCCTTCCCTCCTGGTCACACCTCCATTTCCAAACAAAGGCCAAACTTCCAGCAGACCCCACTCCAGCCCCTAACTCAGCACCAGGAGGGTCCTGTGGCGCAGCCAGAGCCAGCCCTGCTCTGGAGTTGGCCTCGCATCCCACAGGAGCCCCTCCAGCAAGCTGGAAATAGCCTAGGAGTAGGCAAGGGTGAAGGTGGGTGCAAAGCCCATCGGATCAGACTCCTTCCCATCTCCGGGGCAAGGGGGTGGCAGAGCTGCCCCTTCCCGCAGGCAGGACCACGGCAGGACCACGGCAGGAGCAGCCAGCAGCACCGCCGGGACACACACACACAAAGGCAAGAAGAAGCACTTGCTTTCGCTGAGCGAGGGGATGGATTTGGGCCGGCAGCAGGGCAGCAGTTTGAGGAATCGCTGCTTCAGCGCTTTTTTAGTTTGGACCGGCGGGTTGCCTGGAAGAAAGAAGGAGTCACCAAGCAGAAGAAGAGTTAAGAGCAGCGGCCCCGGGGCATCCGGCACGGGGCGAGCAGAGCCGGAGGTAGCACATGCAGTGGGGAAAAGAGCAGGAAGGCAAAGCCCCGGGTCTGCTTGGCCTTTCTGCTTCATCCCAGTACAAACCCGGCACTAGAGACACTCCACAGCCCGGAGGCCAGGGGGGTGGTGGGACTGGGTTCTACCTGTGAGTCCCAAGGCCAAATGCCTGCTCCTTAGGGAGCCTCCCCTCCACACATGGAGGCAGGGCTGGGGCAGGATGGAGACGTGGAGAGAAACAGCTTTTATCCCAGCTGTGGGTCTGGACCTCCCTGGTCAGGACTGGAGGGCAACCCTATGGCTTGGTACCGGGTTTGATCCTGCTGGCTCGCGACGGCTGCACGTGAACCATGCACCGAACCCAGCCATGCACCCCAGACCGCAGCATGCACCCCCAGCCCAG
Organism: Crypturellus tataupa; assembly: GCA_034781795.1. Classification (NCBI taxonomy): domain Eukaryota; kingdom Metazoa; phylum Chordata; class Aves; order Tinamiformes; family Tinamidae; genus Crypturellus; species Crypturellus tataupa. Next base: position 190,182 of record JAWLRI010000203.1, on the reverse strand, counting down.
CGCAGCGCGGAGATGCAAGCCCAGGGCCCTGGCTTGAGACAGCCAGGAGGGGATGGGGCAGGGTTGAGGGGCTCCCACACCAGCCTGCCCCAGGAACATCCCTTCTGAGCAGCTTCTGCATGGGCAGCAGGTCCCCTTGCTGCCCAGCCCCGCTGTGGCCCCTCTGCCCCCAATCCTGGCTTTGCCCAGACCCATCTCCTATGAGTTGGTGTTGCCCCGTGGCTGCAGACCCACTCCCTCCCTCACGCAGGGCCCCACAGACTGCCTCAAGCCAGCCTCCGCACAGGATTAACACCACACGCAGGGATGGGAGGAGGAAGGGGACAGGATGAAGGCCCTGGGCTCCAGCCCCCAAAGGGAGGCAGAGGACAGTGTGGGGCACTGATGGGACGAAAGGTGCAAAGTCCCCTGGGTGCCACATTTGCTCTAGGGGACCCTGGCATCTGCAAGCAGCCTTTCTGCAGGCCGCTTGCCCTTTCCTAGACTTCATTTTTGGGACTGCTTCTTTATGGGGCTAGCAGGAGATGGGACTTCTTCACCACATTTCTCAGCCTTGAGATAGACAACCACTCCAAGGGTTCATGGTCCACCCCAGCATGATCAAAGTTCCTCAAGGAGGGAAAACTTGTCCCCAGGATAGTGGCATCCACAGCAGGGATGCTACAAATGTCAGTGATGTGCATGTGCTCAGGATGTACAAATGCACATCCTGGCCTGTGTGACAGGGCAACAGACAGGGGTGAACATCAGGATCTTGGCACTAACAGGACAACATGACTGTCCATGCAGGGGTTTGAGGGTATGGGAGAAAAGGAGCTTTTTAAAAAACAAATCATCAAAAACACACACTTAGAAAGGGGCATCTCAGTTATGGAAAAAATGTGATTTTATCCCAGCTACTTGACTCTGGCTTTAATTTTCAGAGGGAAAGGGAAATTGCACCTTTCAGCTTTCCAGGGATGGTCTGGGCCTGGGTCTCCTTGCAGCAGAGTAGAGCTGCAGGAACAGGCCTCAGAGGCAGGAGCAGCCCTCTAGCCCAGCAGGAAGAGACAGGACAGGCAGAGCGACACTCAACGCGAGCGGGATGAGCCAAGGGAGGGAGAGAGGTGGGAAGGAAACCACACAGCGAGAGAGATACAACAGAGTAAACTGTGGTTGGACTCACAGGGGCAGCAGGTATAGGCACGTGCAGTAGGTCAGGTCGGGTGCAAGTTACACTTTAGTTTGTTATAGAGAAGGAAAAAGAAAAAGAAAGGAAAAAAAAGAACATGGGTGTTTTCTTAAGGAGGAAACCAAATGGGGCCCAACTCCAGGAGACCCAGGGCAGGGAGCAAGTTCAGCACATGCAGCTTAAAGACAGGAAAGGTGAGGACCAGGGCTGGGGTTTTGCTGTCCTGGCTTTGGTGCGCCCATCTCTTGGGGTGGACACACTGTCCCTTTTCTGTCCCAGGCACAGAGAGCATGAGCAAGAGTCCAGGGCCCAGATGGGCACCACCTCGCTGGGAAACACAGCTCTGCCCAAACACAGGGAGCATCACCTTAACACCACCTGCTCCATGGGGGCTCGTGGGACATCTACAGCATGAGAAGAGCCCCTAGGTCCTGCCACTACCAGCCCCCAGCAGAAACAACTCCTTTTCCAAATGTCACTTTGCTCCCTCCCTCCCACGGAAGTGATAAAGCCTCTGGCACAGAGCAGGCGAGCTGGAAGCTCCGAGAGTGTTTTATCTGCCGGAGAGGTCTGCCGGGTTAAGTAGCTTGTCGCTTCCCATGCATCACTCCACAGCCCGGCAACTTCAGGCACACACGCACGCCCAGGCCCAACCTCCATCCTCGGGTGACACCAAAAGTAAACGAGTCCTCCCATCCCCACCTCTGCACACTGCTCAAACCAATCCCTGCAGTCACCAGAACCAGCTCCGCAAAGGCCAGCAAGGCATGGGGACCCACGGGGGATCCCCACACCACCACAGCCACCAGGCAGAGCCAGCACTCTGCTTCCCACCGCAGATGCCTCCTGCACCAGGTCGCATGAGGATCAGCAGGACCCGCAGCACTCCAAGGGCTTCTCTGCAGGAGGAGGATGACAGTGAGGTCCCCCAGCCCTCCTGGCGGGTCAGGAGGGGTCCTGCCTGCTGCAGCTCTGCAAACGACCCTCATCAGTCAGCAGTGTCAGAGCAGTGAGTAACCAGGGCCAGAGGGTGCGGCAGCTGCTGAGGGCAGGAGGCAGCAGACGATCGTTCATCAGGGGAATGAAATCAGAGCTGGCATCTCCCCGGACAGGGGACAGAGTCCATGTCCCAAGAGGACATGGACACAGCCTCAGCCTGAGGCACATGGAGCTGGGAGCAGCCACAAGACCAGCTGGGACCCAGAAACCCTCCTGTGCTAGGAGGTCTGCAGAGCCCTTGTGCTGGGAGGCCCCAGAAGGGGCTTGAAGGCACAGGCCAGAACTGGCTGCAGAGTCCTGAGCCAAAGGGAACAACTGCAGAAAAGTTATTCCTCTGGACACACGATGTATGAAATACTGCAGGGAGGGAACGCCAGAGCAGGTCAAAAAGAACCTGGGCAGGTTCACTACTGCCCTCGCCATGCTCAGCCACTGATTGCTCCTTTGATCACTGCTTTCTGCACATCCTCCCATCACCTCCCTCTGGCTGCTTGGGCTGTGACCTACAGCTCCTTCATCCTGCAGCATCGCTGAAGCCAGCCCAAAGGCCAAGGGGATGGGGGCAAAGGGCAGCTTACAGCCCTCCAGATCGCACTCGTTACCAACTGAGCAAGGTCTGCCCTTACCTAAGATGAGCCCATTCATGGGCAGACTAGGGAGGCAGCCAAGGGACATCCCTTCAGCCTCATCGACTAGCTCACTCCATGAACATCCTTCCACCCTCACTCACTCCCTCTTCATTTCCAGCCTCCTGTGCTGCTGAGCCCAGCGCGACCCCATGCTGGAGAACCCCCACTCATTTCCAAACCAACCTTCCCCCAAACTTGACTTGGGGGCTTTGCCCTGGTCCTTCTTGCTTTGCAGAGACCCAGAGCATCATGGCAACCCAGGCTCGCTAGGCAGCAAACCCTGTATGCAGCCCCATGGTAGCCAGCTGGGACAGAGCCGAATGGCAAGAAAGGCTGTCCCATGCGCTCTTTCTCTCTGCAGGAGATTCGTTGCTCAATTTGCAGCCTGCCATTTGCCCACCTCCTCACGGAGGAGTCATCGCCAGGGCAGGCTGCAGTAGCGCGTGGCCACCGGCTCCTTCTGCAGCCCCATCCCCTTGCTCCCACTCTGGGCACGCCAGTGGCGGAGACACAGAGCCAGGCCAGAGAGAATTGGGAAGGAAGCGGTGTGAAAAGTGATTAACACAAGGCCGGAGGCAGAAGAGGCTAAACAAGCTAATTATATCTGGCTGGGCTGAGCGGGACGCGACACGGAGCAGCAGCAGAGCCAGCGGGGTGCAGCCCTGCAGCCCTCAGGGACACGTGCTGGGGACAGCTACCCCGGCCTGCCCCAGGCCATGGCAGGGAAGGAGCAGGGGACCAGCAGCCAGGGCTGGACCCCCTTCCCTCCCAGCTTCACCACATGTTTTTTTTAAACACACAGTTTTTCTTTCTTGGACGACATTTCATTGCCCTATCTGCAGCCAGCTTGCACTGACCTCTCGGGGCTGTTGAGCCTGCCAGGATGGATGCCCTGACCCCTGGCTCCATGCCCCAAAGAGCAGGCCCTTCCCACAGCCAAGACACTGCGTTGCTGCCAAAGGCATTCCTTGAAAGCAGGAGGAAAGCAGGACTTGGCTCAGGGCTCTGCTCCCGCCAGCACGACGGGGATGCTTGAGGCCTTGCAGACCCTCGGGCCTCTGCTCTATCCTTTGCACCAGGAAGCAGCTGCTTCGTGTCCCTCCTGTTCATTCTTTGGGAGGACACATGCTTCCCATGTCTCCCCAAGGAGACCACATGCCCCCAGACTTCAGGAAAGGCTTGGCAATCTCCCTGCCTTGTCCTCCTGCCTCCAAACCCCAGCACCCAGGGAAAGCAGGGGCATCCCAGGCCAGGGGTGCTGCTCAACAACACTGCACCAAGAATTGGCCAGGCAGCAGGAGCCCTGGGCAGGCACGAATTATCCCACTGATTACGATCTGCAGCTTCATCCAATATTCATCTGAGGCCTGGGTGTGCGGGCGGCTCTCCCAGCCTTTCATCTCCTCCCAGCCGCAGGCCCATCCCTCCCTCCTTCCAGCCAGGACCAATTGCTCCTTGCTGAATTATTGATGCTGCACTTCAGGAGCCAAAATCAATAACGCTTTTCTTCACCTCCTCCTCCCCATCCCTCCTAAACGCTTGGCCCAAGCAGGATCTCAGCTCAGGGCGGGAACAGACAGCACATGAGCCTCTTGGCAGCTCAAGGGCAGCTTTGCTAGGGAAGATTTGGGGCCGGGACAGGCATAGGCAATGCTGGCATCCCAGGGCAGAAGTGGGGGTGACACCAGCCAGTAACTGTTAACCAGCTACTAAACACCAGCTCAGCACTGCTCACCCCGGCTTCTGGAGCACCGTGCACCAGGGAGACGGACACAACCTGCCTCCAGGCTGGCTCCAAACGTGCTGCCGAGGCTGGGACTTTGGAAATGGGGTACAGACAAGCCAGGTCTGCCCAAGCCCTTGCCCAAAGCAAGGCCAGCTAAAACTGGGGCCAGGTTGTTCTCAACCTCACCCAACTTGAGTTTTGGAGCCCTCCAAGGCTGGAGGGCGGCAGGTGGAGGTCTCCTTGCAAGACATTCCCAGTGACATTTTGCACATCTCCTTATCTCCTCTGAAGAAGCTCCTTTCCCACCACAGGGCTACTGCTCCTCCCAGCACAAATATCAGCCTGGACCAGGATGCAGCCACACGCAGGGGAGCCGTGGGGACAGTGTAGAGAGCAGGACATTCTTGTCTTGCTCTGAGGGCAATGCCCACCACACATCCCAGCACACCCAGAGTATCCAGAAGGGCCAGGAAGCCCATGGGAGGGCATCAGAACCACTGCACAACCTGCCCTCACCACCCAAAACCATCAGCACACGGCACAAAGCTGGAGACAGCAGGGGGATCACTGGGGCAGTGACAAATGTCACTACCTCACAAGTCCCTGCAACACCCAGAGCACGTGGCAGCTGCCTCCGAGCTGGGACCAGGCAGCAGGTGAAACAGGACAGGAACAGGGCAGAGAGGAGTTCACAAGATCCTGCTGTGAGGCAGAATCAAGCAGGAAAGGACAGGGCAGGGGTACATGCCCCAGTCACCACACAAAGTGCAACATCCCCACAGCACCTCGGGGGGCCGGTTCCCAGGCAGAGGGAGCACAGCAGGAGGTATCGATGGCTCCAGAGCAGATGGCAGAGCCACACTTAAGCCATTAGCAGACCCAAGCCATTAGTGTAGGGTTTCAGGCTCTTTGCAATCCCTGGATTGCCACAAAGAGCCCAGGGACAGCCAGCAAGTAACATAGGGAACACAGCAGCTGCTCAGTCCTTCCCCCCAGGACTGAGGGCTCAGCCACATCTCCAAGGGGAACGCTCCCTTCTCTCCCTCCTCATGCCCCAGCTGGGCCTCACACCACACAGACATTGCTCCAGGGAGAGCAAATTCTTCTACCTGCCACCTTCTCCCTTCCACATTGGCCCAGGGCTGAGCTCAGCACCCAAGAGCACAATCCTACCCCAGCCCTCTACCTTCCACCAGCCTTAGGGGCAGCTTCTCCTCTCAAACACATTTCCTTCTCCTGCATCACCTGGGTGGTAATGGAAACAGAGTGGGAACACCTGGGTCTACGGTGGGGGCAGATCCCTCTGCCCTGTCCCTGTGCCCCCAGTCGGCAAGACCTGGGGAAGCAAAGCTCCCTGCGCCGCCTGGGAATGGGGCTCTGTACCCTGGAGCGCGGTGACAATTGGTAACCCATGGGGGACAATCCTGCTGGATGTGCCCCTGCCCCAAGCCTGCTCTGGCACTGCCCTGGGAGGCAGCATGGGGCGCAAAGCTCCTGTGCACAGTGTGACCATGGGGTGCAGCACCAGAACCCCCCACCCCGGTGCACACGTGTTCACCATGGGCCGCAGCACCCAAGCGCCTGTCACACACCCCACACTTGGTAGCCTCCAGCAGCCACCCAACACTGCAGATGGGAGCCGTATTCCCGGGCTGTCCCTGCTCTCTCTCGGATGCAGCACCCTGGAGGTCAATGCCAGGGTGCCCGGCCCGGCCAGCCCACGGGATGAGGCTGAAGGCCACGTGACGGGTGCCCCCAGCGGGAGCCGGCCCCCCCGCGCCAGTTACCTTCCAAGGACACGGGCTCGAAGAGGCCGAACTGCTCCAGCACCTTGACGAAGAGGACCAAGACCACCAGCACCGCGATCATTTCGAGGCCTTCCAAGTTCATGGTGGGGGTGTCTCATGGCCCCGCATCCACCTGGCTGCCTCCCCGCCACCCCTGGACCCCGTCACCCCAACGCTGCCGCCGCCGGACCGCACATCCCCGGGGAGCCCTGCCGGTGTGCCCCAGCGGGGGGCCGGCTGTCACCCCTTTACTGGACTGCAGGCTGGTGCGCGAGCAAGGGGTCAGCGCGGGGCTGTCGTAGGCAGCGCGTGGGGCCGCCAGCCCAGCCGGAGCGGGGCCTCTGTGCGATCGGGAGCAGAGGGAGGCCGAGCGGAGGGGACCGGGGGAGGGGGGGCAAGGAGCCATGCCCTCCCATCCCAATGACACCACCTCCATCGATTTGCTTAATGCAGTTGCTAAGGAAACGGGCCACAGATATTAAAAGGCACTCGGTTCCCCGGGGCGGGGACAGGACACCAGGCACTGGCTAAACATCCCACATGGGGATGACTCAGTCGTGTCCTGTGTGCCCCACGCGCTCGCCTGCCCCACAGGGATCAGATCTGTGCCCCAGACCTGTGCTGCTGCTGCGGCTCATGGGTCCCCTGCCCCAGTCCTGCCCTTGGGGGCTGGTGTGCCCCAGACCCAGCAGCTCTCAACTTCATCCCCCGGCACCGCGTCCCTCAACCAGCTCCATGGGCAGCATCACAACAGGCAGGAGAGGACAGAGGGCAGAGGCTGCCCCCAGCCCGTGCCCAGGGAGCCTGGAGCGACCCAAGGACCGAGCCAAGGTCATGCAGCCTCCGGAGCAGACGGAGAGTCCCGGTGTCCGAGTCCCACCAGCTCGCCTCCCAGCCCAGCCAGAAGGGCTCTATTTAGCTCCCGGGCGTTTTTTTTTTGCGTTTTGTTTTTTTTTTTTTTTTTCTCCACAGCATCCCAGCCTGGCAGCTCCACTGCAGGCCCCTGGGCACCCCATGGCCAGCACTCAGGGCACCCTGGGGTGTGCAGTTCCCTGAGGATGGGGACACTGTGGCTGCATGGGAGACAAAGCAGGACCAGCCCAGCATGGCAAGGAGCAGGGCTGCCCAGTGCCAGCCCCACAGTTGCGTGTCCCATGGCTCCCCCACACACGCCTGGGGGTGGCTTTAGCCAGGCTATGGGCCAGAGCCTCCATCTAGGCCTAGGCCGGGTCCATCTGTTCCACGTAGTGCCCTGCACACAGACTGGGGACAAAGATCCCTTTTCCACCCTGTTGCCTTCACGGCAAGGGCAAACATCTCACCAGGGGTAAATGTCACTCCGGGACAACCCAAAAGCAACAGCCGAGGGAAGCAGACAGGGGAGATTCATGTGACCTCCCGGCTGCCAGGGCTGCCCCACGGCCACCTCGGGGACAAGTTTCTCCCTCAGCTCAGGGCAGGCAGGGCACACGCTGGTGGCTCCATCATGGGTCACGGCATGGCAGGGCCGTCTAGTGGCTCCGCGCCCGGGAGATCGGCATCTCCTCCAGTCCAGGGCCAGTGGGAAGGGCCCTGACACCAGCAGAAGGTGACAATAATACATCAAAAGTGGCTTCGGGAGAGAAATAAAAGTCCTGCCTGGAGGAAGATCCCTCAAGCAAGAAGTTCTTGCATCCCATATTTCCTCTTCTTGGAAAGAGGGAAGTTTTTGGCTCCAAGGTTGCTGTGGGTGGCTTTTTCCTACATCCACCAGGCCAGCTCTGGGCTTCGCCCCCAGGTCACACAATGTAGCGCTCCCTGAGGATGTTTCCCATGGGAGCAAACTGCATTTTTTAAAGCCACTTCCCTTGCGAGTCCCACGGATGAACACAGCCTGGCCAGTGCCACCCCAAGTCCCCAACAAGTCCCAATCACTCAGTGATTATGAGACTATGAGACTATTAAGACTATTTCTGCCACCCAGTTTGGGCCAGTTGCTACCCGCGGGAACAGCCCGAATGTTCCCACGGGAGCCCACCGGACCCAAGCTAGGATGCGTCCCAGCAAAGAGGGCTCGACCAGCTCCTCCGCAAGGCCTCAGCCTGGCACACACCAGTTCCCAATTCCCATTCCCAGGACCCCATGATTGCTCCTCCTGAGCACATCCCTCCGGAATGCGTGCTGCAAGGAGCCTGGGATGCACGTCCCGCTGTGGGGGTGTGAGACCCCACGGCAGCCTGGGGCTCCCCAGTGCACAGGCTGAGGAGCAGAGATGGAGACCATGCCCAGGGGGACCAACAGCCCCCAAACGCAGGTTGGGACCCCCCAGCTCAGCACGAGGCACCCCCACCTTGCTGCAGGGGAGGGGCAGGCAGGAGGGAGAGGAGTCCGGATCCATCCTGATCCCAGTGCTGGGTCTCCCATGCTTCAGTCCCTATAGAGCAGCGCCGGACACTGCCGTGGCTTGGCCACCAGCCACTCAGACACACACCGGAGCAGGATCAGGGCCACAAGAACCTGCTAAAGTAACTTGGGAGGAGGAGATGCACCCCAGGGAGCAGCAGAAGAGGGTCCCAGGCAGCCAGGTGGTCTCACCACCTGCTTGGGCGAGGGCAGGACGGCATCACCCTGTGTGTCCTCCGCCCCGTCCCCATCCCCGTCCCCAAGCCCGTACCTTCGATGCCGCTGATGATTTTGAAGCAGCGGGTGGTGAACCAATAGGAGATGAGGAGGAGGATGGCGATGAGGGAGGCATAGAGCAGGCTGTCATTGTGCAGGGATGTCCTCTCCATGGCTCCATCCCGTGTGCCCGCCCGCGCCCCCCGCCCAGCCCGCCGCGCTATCTGGGGCAGCCCTGCCCCGGCCGTCCCCC
>JAWLRI010000203.1:164859-180919 GCA_034781795.1 Crypturellus tataupa | reverse complement strand
AGCCGGAGCCGGCCACGGCGGGCAGGGAGGCTGGGGGCCGCACGCGCGGGCACGCAGGAAATTGGGAGCGCCATGTGAGAGCCAGGCTCCCAAACCAATTACCTTAATTGTGTGCCGGCAGCACATGGCAAACAGTTAAAAATAGCCCGCCCGGCCCAGAGGGGGGACTCTGGTACCATCAGCCGCAAAGAGGGAGCGGGAGCTGTGGGAGGGGAGGCAGAGCACAGACGGCGCTTGCTACATATGTGGCTGCAGCAACACAGCAGGGCCAAAGGAAGGCAAGGGGCCTTCGGCTACCCTGGGCATGAGGAAGGCTGCTCGGACGAGGGGGGACATCCCGTAGGCTGGCTCGTCCCTGGGGAGCAGGCTCAGCACCTCGCTGCTAGCCTGCAGGAGGGGACACTGGAGGCTGCGCTGCCCAGGACGATGCATCCCGGGATCAGCAAACACCAGGCTCTTCCTTCGGGATGTGAGTGCCCGTCCTTGCTCCAGCCACCAGGTCCCCATCTGCCCTCATCCACATGGCGCACACCAGGTGTCTCGTCCTGCCACTCTTTGCGTAGAGCTTGTCCCATCCTCAGCCCTGCAGCGACACCCAAGGGACCGGGCGCCAAGGGTGCCGACGTGCCACCAGCCCACGGTTCGGTGCCGCGGAGGGGACCGGCCCTGCCAAGCCAACCCAGGGGCCTCCTGCCCTGGGCGCAGCAGTGACTGGACACGCGGCCCCGGTCGGCACCACGTCCCACTTTGGGCAGTGACGAGAAGCACCATGGAGAGTCCCCCGCCCCCAGGCAGCTCCCCGCGGCTCTGCAGCACTGCCAGCCAGCGCGGCCCTGCCACCAGCTAAAATTAACCGCCCCGCCAACCACCCGCTGTGTATAAATAGCAGTGCCCTGGAGCAGGTTCCTGCCCAGGAACGGCTCCGCGCACGCAGCGCGCTCAGCTCGGGGCACGCAGCGGCCAAGACCCAGAGCCATCTGGATGCCACTTGGCTGCTCCCAGCACCATCCCCATCCATCAGGGGGGTGGATGGCCAGAGACGGCGATTACCCATTCCCAATGGTCCCTTCTCTTTGGGAGGGGACCATGCACCAAGCACCATACAGTGAACCACGGCCAGGCTGTGCCCTGCAGGATGGGTGCTCCTTGCCTGGCACTGCCAGCAGGGCAGCGGGATGCAGGGGGGTTTGACTACCCCAATATGTGCCGGAGGACCCGCTGGGCCGCTGCGGAGGTCGTGGTCCATGGGTACAACTGGGCAGCAGCTGCCAGGCCCCTCGGATACAGCCGACCCCAGCCTGATGGATAGGAGCCTCTCCTCTTTTTTTATTTTTTTTTGGTTCTCGGGGCCATCATCCATTAGGGAGAGTTAAATTTAGGTTACAGCTGATCCCTTATTACCTTGCTGCTAATCAGAGCGCGAGCAGATTATTAATAAGCACATTAAAATATTGGCGAAACGCTATTTTGGGGAGGTGAAGTCACTTTTTTAATCTGGTTAATTGATTGAGTCATTTCTCTTTTTTTTTTCCCCCTTTGGCAACCTGTCCTTGGCTGGCTCCCCTGGGTACCCAGCACCCCGGGGCCCAGGACCCACAAGCAGGAACCAGGGGACCACCCCAGCCTGCAGCAGGTAGAGCCTCGTCCCCATCTAAAGGGGACATTGCAGGAGGATGGGGGCTGCACTCAGGCGACCTATGGGCCCAGCAGAGCGGCAGCTCTGAGGAGAGGATGCTGAGGCCAGGAGAAGGCTCCGCAAAGCCCAGGCCCAGTTTCCGAGCCTTAGGCAGCACAGCCCTGCTGGGCTCTGGGTTTCATCCCGCTTCAGCATTTCCCATAGCTCAGGAGAGTGCTAGGAGCAGGACAAGAGGTGGTAGCTGCCCTGCCTTTGGTGCCGAGCACAGTCCCAGACAGCACGGCACAGCACAGCACAGTACGGCGCTGCCAAGCTCCCTGCCCAGCCACCTCGCTCATTGTGGGCATGGCAGCACGCCGGGCACAGAGCCCCTGGCACGAACGGCTCCTCTCTCCAGTTATCCTTGGAAAGTGGTGGGAAATGCCTGCAAGGATGCAGGGATGAGCCAGGGAGCTGGAGGCAGGAGCATCCCACCTCCTTTGGCTTCCAGCCTTGCCCAGCTCAGTGGCTTTATGGAGGTGAACGCCTTGCTGGCCCTGCTGCCCGCACCGAATCAGCCCCACATGGCACCAGCAGCAAGGCACGGCGCAGCACGCCTTGGAGGGGAGAAATCTCCTCCCTGGGCTGCCCTGGCACTGTGTCCCAATGCCCGCAACAGCCCACGGGCTGCACCAAGGGGGTCCCAGGGTGCTCCCGCCTGCCCATGCTGGGACAGGGAGATGCACCCAGACAACAAGAGGATGGAGCTGGGGAGGTTTTTCCCGGCAGGCTAGGCCCAGGGGAAGGCGGTGCAAATCACAGCCCCATTGCAAGGAGTGACGCGGGCACGCTGGCCCAGTGCAGCCTTCCCCGCTCTCCCGGCACGGCACATCCTGCCCCGGCACGGCAAGACCCCGAGACACAACGCAGGACTGGGCCACCCATGGAGAGTGACCTGTCCTGGGCATGGGGGCAATGGGACGAGGGCACAAGGAGCTCAGGGGTCTCCCTGCTCTGGTGTCATTCCGGCTACAGCAGCCCGAGCTGCCCAGGGGCTCGCAGAGCAGTGTTGCTCCTGCTCCGGAGGTGGCAGGAAATCAAGGGGCACAAACAACACAGCTGTGTCCTCAGGACGGGGTGGCATCCCCGAGAGGCAGGACAGGAGCCAGGCAGTTGTGTCCCCCATGGGCACAGCCCTGCCCGCGGAGGCAGGGACGCCTGGAGAGGCAGGGAAGGGTCCAACCGGTGGTGATTTTTTTGCACCGCCGTTTTCTCGCGCCTCTTTGCTCTGCTCCGCACCAGCCCCCTCCGCAGCCAAAGGGGTCCTGCCAGCCCAGGTCCACGGGGACCTTCCGGCGCTCCTCTTGCCCCCATGAACATCTTCAGCTTTGCCTCATCAGGAGTGAGCTCAGCCGCCCGCGGCTGAGACTTTCAGCTCCACTCAGCGCCGGAGCAGCCTCCCCCTCCCCACTAACGGCACGGAGAAGGTCCCGTGCCCCACACAGCCTGCGCCCCCAGGGCGGCACCTACCTTGGGAGAGGGTCCCGGTGACAAACTGGTAGAAGAAGCGGATCACCCGGCCCAGCTGCCTCTTGCAGCGCTGCTGGCAGTGGCTCATGGCTCCAGCTCACGGCGCTACGGAGCGACCCAGCCGCGCGCCCTCCCCGCAGGCAAGCGGCCCCCCAGCTTCTCCGGGCGCCAGGCAGTGCCTGGGGGGGCACAGAGCCGTCCTTCCCCGGGGCGATCCTGCGGGCATCCGCGGCACGTGCAGCCCGGCGCGGAGGGCAGCGGCAGAGCCCCGCGGCACAGCGGCAGCCAGGACCCAGTCCCAGGCGGCAGGAAGCCAGCCGGGAAGTTTTGTGCTGGGATGATCCTGCGCGGGCTCCTGCGAGGCTGCGGGGCCAGGGTGCTGCCGGCAATGCCCCTCCCCAGGCTTCAGTGCTGACCACCGGCCCCAGGAAACGTGTGAGGGAGCAGGGGGCCCGGGTGAGCCCCCGCTTTGGTGCCAGCACCCGGTTCCTCTGGGCTGCAAAGTTGCGGGAAGAGGCAGCCCAGGGATGCTTGGGGCTGGGGAGCCCCACGGTCCCAGGCGGCTCTCCGGAGAGGCGGAGGGACGGCTCCCCGGGCAGCAGAGTCCTGAGGCGCCCCGGCTCCTGGTCCGCCCCTTGGCACGGCTCGACCCGGCGCTTCCCGCCCCGGGAGCCAGAGGCGGGTTGGTATGGCAACCCGCACACTCCACAGGTCCCGCTGACCAATGAGGCACCGCTACATCCCAAGGCCGCCCCTCGCCAGGAGCGGGGAAGGATGCCCCTTCCAGAGTGGAGCCGGCACGGAGCGCATCCTGTATCCCGAGGCATCAGCCACCCGCTCCAACTATCAAGCGCTGTGAGTGTCCTGCATCCCGGGGTATCCATCGCGCACTCCAGCCAGCTGGCACTGAAAGTGTCCTGCATCCCCAAACACCAACCATCCGGCACCGCAAGCATCCTCCAGCCCCAGGAATCAGCCCTCTGGCATCCTGCATCCCCGAGCACTAGCCATCCGCTGCAGCTGGCTCCACAAAGGGGAGGAGATGAAGGATGGGAGGAAGAGGAGCAGATTTCCAACCAGGCTGAGCTCCGAGCTGCTTGCTCCAAAGCTCTTCTCACAGCAAACTGCTACTTCACACAATGTGTCAGAGTGAGAAGCATGAGGCGCATGGCAGCAGTGGGATTTTCCTGCTCCCAGAGCCACCCTGAGATGCAATATGCAGACCTGCCACCACAAGCATCCTGTCCCTTGCCCCAGTCCCATTTTTCCATCTGCAGTTCCCTGTCCACATCATATCCGTGCCTCATACCAGTGGGATCTCGGCTCTGCCTCCATCTAGGCTCTATTAGCTCATTAGCTTCATCTCTTATTAATGGGGGAGGAGGCAAAAAAAAAATGGGACCTGATGGAAATTACAGCTTCTGTAATTTCACTGCTGGGAAGGGAAAGAGGGTGCAAGGAGGATGCTGCCCGGAACAGCCGGAGGGCCTGGTCCCCACCAGCACTGCAGCAAAGAGCCCAGGGGAAGGTGCAAAAGCCCCCTTAGGGGTTGGTATGGGGTCACCTCACCTGCACCCCACTCCAAAACAAGGAACACCCCCTGCAAGCCAAGCCCTCCCTATTACACCAGCTACACAGCTGCAAGGGGGCATCATTCAACATCAGGCTACACACCACGGGCCAGAGGAGACCGACAACCAGGCATCACCCAAAGGAGAGCCCCACACAGGCCCTCACTGGACTCAGTCTTCCTGGGCACCCCCAGTACTTGCAGTGACACCCTTTGATGGGCAAGCAGGAGTGAGCAAAAACGCACAGAAGGGATGGGAGTTTAGGACCCTCACCTGTCCCTGGATGATCTTGGTACAGGGAAGACCGAAGTGCCCGGGAAGAGCCCAGCAGGTGTCACAGGGTCCTTGGGGCAGAGGCACTCAGTTCCTAATCCCAGCCTGGGCCCTCTGCTTCCAGCCTCTGCAGGAGGATCCCCCCTCACCTGGCTCCCATATGTAAAGCAAGACTCAGATCCGTCCCTGGCAGGACACCTCGAGCAGGTTTCGTGCTGCCTGACCCAAGACAGGCCTCATCTCCTGCCCTGTGGAGCCAGCACCAGCCCACTCAGGCCTGTGCACGCTCCAAGGGCAGCCTGAAGGGTCTGTGACCCAGGTGCATGGGCAGGAGACCCAGTCGGGAGGATGCAGGGTAGGAAGCGCAGGATCAGATTGGAGGGAGAAGAGATCCGGAGACCCGGCAGCCCCATCAGGCCACAAAGCCAGATGTATCCGCATCCCTGCGGACCTCCAAAGCTCCCCTTGCTGGCACCTTCCCTTTGCGCCCCTGCGGACTGCGAGGAAGGAGCCGGGCACAGCAGGCCCCTTCCCTGCGGCATCCAGGAGCTCCCGGCTGGGGCCCCAGCACAAACCCGCTGGGACAGCCTGTTTCTTGCAGTGACCATGTCCCATGAGCTGGGTGACACAAGCCCAAATCCTGTGAAGCTGCCACCGTGCTGCCTACGACGGGGACAGTGCCATGGCATCGCTCCCGGCCAAAGCATCTACAGAGTCTGCAGGATTCAGGAGAGGTGGCAGAACAGCCACAGGAGGGTGCCAGAGCCCAAGAACACGACAGCCAAGGAGAAAGTTTGCGGGTGCAGCCCATAACCACCCACCGAGGGAGCAAGGTACCCCCTGGCTGGGAGAGTGGCTCCATCCCAGCAGGTCCAGGGCAGCGGGGAGGCTCAAGCTCCACCGTGTGTCCTCAGGACAAGGTTTCCGTGCGGTGTCACCGTGTCACTGTACAGCGCCGCGGCGCCGTTCCTGCTGCCCGACGCTAAGGGGAGCCCGCACACAGCACAGACGCAGCACCGCGGCCACGGGGAGGTGACATGGGGACATGGCTCGTTCAGCCAGCTGTGGCGGCGCACGGAGGATGCGAGGGGGCACGTACAGATGTGTCCCCATGTGCTGCTGCACGGGGCCACCTGAGCAGAGCCACAGAAGTGTGGGCACAGATGCATGGGACCTGTGAAGGACACCCTGCATGGAGACGTGGCCGCTACCCAGGCCTTTGCAGGCTGAAGGGACAGTGACAGCACTGGCAGAGGGGACAACACGGCTCTCTGTGTCAGAGACATCACTCGGGTCCCTGTGCGGGCCCTGCCTTCCCCTGAAGACGGCTGCTCGGCAGACGCCTCCTTCCTCAGGCACCAACATCAGGGCTGGTACCTGTCGCAAGAGCGCGGGGGGGCTCAGCCGGGGGAGCTCACGCTGCTTCCCGACCATGAAATATTTATTAGAGCCGCCGCAAAGAGAAGAGGAAATAGAAGATGCACAAGGCAGGGGGAGCAGACGCATCGCTCGCAGGCAGCTCAACCCGGCGCGGCCGAGCCCACAGGGCAGCCGGGTCCAGGTCCTGGGAGTCCTGATCGCATCTGGTGCCCGGGCAAAGGGAGGGCAGTGTGGCCTGCACCCCGATACCCCGGCCATGGCCCCTGTGGCACCAGCGGAGCCGCTTGCTCCAGCGAAGGTGCAAGTTTGGGACTTGCAGCAGTTGCTCAAGCAGCTTCACACAGCTGAGCTTTGCTGCTGTGCTCAGGGTCGCTGCCCTGTCCCGGGACCATCCCCGTCTCTCCCGGTGCAAACACCACTGCAAGACGACCGTGTGACAAAGCGGGCTGGCACGTTGGGCCGCGTCTGCCTTCCCTCACAAACCGGCAGTGACAGCAACATCCCGGCTCCTTCGTGGCCCATGGATCTTGTTAAAAACTGCACGTGGCGCGAGCCGTCTGCTGGGGACGCAGCTGCCCAGCGCCCGCCTCCATGGGGACTGGGATGGGGACCGCCAGTGTGCCCCTCCTGGGGGGCTGAGCCCAGCACATGGCCCCAGAGCAGCCTTGCAATGGAGGGGAAGGGACAGGGACATTCCCAAGGCAGGGACCAGCAAGTGAGCGGTCGGACAGACAGACACAGGCTCCACCGGGAAGAGTCCCCTGCGACAGTGCCCCCACGAGGCTCGCACTGTCCCCCTGTGCCCCTGCCCTGTCCCTGCTGCCTCTCCCAGCCCTCCGTGCTCTGCCTGGGCACCAGCTCCTCCAAGGCTACGTATTTTTAAGTCACTTCTGCTAAATATTTCAGAGATTACATGGAAAAGCTCTCTGCACGGCGGCACAGCAGCCGCATCGGCACGGCAGGTGGGCTCCGGCCCACCCCCCGACCATTGGGGCTACAGAAGGCATCATCCCCGCGGCAGTCAGTGAGCGGCGCGGCCGAGGGGCCCCGCGCGCGTCCCCAGCCCGTGTGAGCCGCCTGGGACCCTCTGCGCTCTGCACAGGGCAGCGTCCAGTGCCCGTGTCCCCTGCTGCCCCCCAGCCCCTGCCCAGCCTGGCCCCACTGGCAGCCCCCGACCCATGGGCAGCTCTCGCCAGGCTCAGCCCCATGGCGAGGCCAGGCCCCCCCAGCAGGGCCCTTGTCCCCCTGCATCCCCTGCAGAGGTGCCCGCAGGCAGCAGCGCCGCAGCCGGCGCAGGGGCATCCCGAGGGCACGGGCTCAGCCTGCCGCAAGTCTGAGGGGGCCCCTGGAGACGGGCTTTCTAAGCTGACGTTTTGGGGACAGGAAAGCTATTTTGGGTTGTTTCGGAGGCAGTGTTTCCATCTCGTTTCGTCTCTCTGCTGGAGAGAGGGATGCTCTCCCAGGCACGGGGGTGCTGCTGAGCCGGGGTGCAGTGCTGCTGCCTGTCCCCTCGATAGGGGCAGAGTGAACCCCTCCCTGGTGGCAGCACCGTGTGCCCTGGCCAGGGACCCCCGAAAGGGGCACATAGAGCCAACAGCCGCCCCCTCCCTGGGAGCCCCCAGTGTTCCTGATAGGATTAGAAGCGCCTGGCAGTTACCCAGGGAGGAGCAGGGCCTCCGGGCGCAAGACCCGCTGAGAGGCGGGTGTTAATAATCAAATATCCACCCAGTGCCTGAGCTCACGGGAGGACTTTCAAGTCTAATTAGCAGCAGATTTGTACCATCGCTGCCGGGGCTCGAGGGACAACTCACGGAGGCTCCCGCAAAGCACGAGCCTTGGCCATGATTAGCGGGCGGCCTCCCCTCTGCGAGGATTGCCTCCAAATCCCGATTCTGCTCCAGGTCCAGGTAAGCCGGGATGAAAGGTGTCCCCAGGCTTCCATTTGCACAGAGTGAGACCCTCATTGCAAATCCGGGGCACGCAGGCAAGCGAGGAGGCTCCAAGCGAGGAGGCTCCGTCCCCAGGTGCAGGACGTGCCCCTGCCACCCCAGACACGCGTCCTGCACATCTCAGCACCAGCGCAAAGAGCCGCCCCAGCCCCACGCGTGACACCGAAGCCACCAGGCCCGTGTGAGACGCTGCTTGCATGACGAAGAGCCGGGGCTGGGGCTCCAGACAGAGGGATTGTGCCTGGGAAGAGGATGCTCCCAGGCTGGGGACTCGTCTGCGACACTCATCGGTCTCCGCGACAGGCTGGGCCAACCAGCTGCAGCTCGTCGCCGCACTTCGTCTAGGGCGGGGGCCGGCGCTGTCAGATCCGGCCTTTCCCTAATCCATCACGCAGGACGGGGTGCCCGGGAAGTCCTCCCACAGCCCCAGCATCCCAGGTCTCTCTAGCAGGGCTGTAGCTGGCTCCGCTGCCATGGGACGGGCATAACAGGACGCCTGGCAGATCCCCTGGGCTCTGCGTGGGTCATTTCAAAACAGGGAGCAGAACCAGGACGGGGCCATGGCCATCGTGCCCAGGCCACCTCCTCCGTGACGGAGCCACAGACGCTGCAAGCGCAGTTTGGAGGGGTTGGTCACCTGGGGACACGCTGCAACCACCGTCCTCTCCCCACCTGCATTCTCCAGGGATTTTGAAGCCCCTCTACCCACCGCACAGCATGTACCAACCCGCAGGCCGCAACGCCAAACCCCAGCATCCCCCTGACACTGCACCAGCAGCAACGGGCCTTTTGCATCAGCAAGGGAGGGGTTATTGGCCCCTCACTTCCCCACCTTTATTTAGATTATTTAATTAAGCAGTACTAAAAGCAAAGATGTGTTATCGGGGAGCAACAGGAGGCTGTAATTACAGCTAGGTTGAGAAAACAAGTGAAGGCAGGAGGTGCTCGGTGTCCCTGTCTTGCCCTTCCCGGGGTCCCAGGGCACAACCAGCCCCAGGCAGCGGTGGGTTTGCAACGAGCCACTTTGAAATATTAGATGTTGCCTCCTCCCTCCCTGATCGGCCCCAGGCAGAGAAAACTCAGTGCATAGCTGGGGTGAAGGGACAAAGTATCTGGGGACGCCTAGGGCATCCTGCTGCTTTCCTCCTTAGAGAAGCCCAAGGACAGCCAAGGTGGACACTGTGCAGGGTGGATATCCCTGCACCAACCCCTCTGCAGCCCCTTCCATGGACAAGGGGCACCGCAGCAGGGATGTGCAGGGGGTGCACGGCCACCTCCTCCCCTCGCCACTGCCCCTCCGCCATCCTCAGCCCTTCCCTTCACTAAATCCTCCTGCTCTCAGCCCAATCCTCTTAGGTCTCCCCCCTGCAACTGCAGCGTCTTTAAATTAATGCCCGGCCGAGCGTGGGAGAGAAGGAAATTAACCCTGGGGGAGGCAGCCCGGCCACGTGCTCCCGCGATGTCTCTTTGCCAGGAAAACACTCCTCACCCTCGTCTGCCCCCGTTGCAGGGAAGGGGATGGATGTGCCACGGTCGAGAGCATCGCCCCAACAAGAGCTGGTCCTGGTGCAACAGCATCCTCGTGGTCCCAAGCTACGGTGGGAGAGGGTGGCGAGATCCCCTCTGCCAAATGCATCCCAGGGATGCAAAGCTACCGATCCGCTAGCTGTGGGCCTGGACGCTTGGGAGCAGCAGCTCCGCCAGCACATCCATGCGGGGCAGAACATGGGCAGCTGGGATGCAGTCTGGGGTGCCGAGCTGGACAAGCAGCCATAGAGACAAGGCCAAATCCATCTGTCTCCTCCCACAGGGGTCCCGAAGGGACTCTGTGTCTTTGGGAAGACACCTGAGACTGATTTGGGAAAACACCTGGGGATGATTTGGGAAAACATCTGGGGCTGAAACAGGGGATCATCCCAGCAATCCCCTGCTCCCTGCCATGTCCCAGGGCAGCCATCAGGCCCCTGCGGCCGCTGTGCCCGGAGGAGCCGGGTGACGCCACTCCCGGCGTCGGGCGCTATTACTGATCCTCTTGTTACGTAACAAATTATTCCACTCGCATTAATGACTTTGCGGCAAAGGGGGAAATGACATGAATGATTCCCGGTGCCTGCGAGTGACTCACTTTGCCCGGCGGAGGGGAGATGCAGGAGCCGGGAGCGAAGCCGTGGGGTCAGCACAGCCCGCGAGCAGGATGCCGACCGCATCTGAGCCGCTTCCTGATGGAGAGTAGGGAGGAAAGCAGGAGACGTCCCCGGATGATGGTCCCTGGGGACAGCAGGTGTCCCGGCAGACACAGCCCCCAGGGGATGTGGGCATCAGCTGCAACCGCAAGGTGTGACATTCCCGAGGGATGCAGCATCGCCAGCGGTGGCCGTGACCCTATGGCAGATGCCACCAGATCCCGGGGCACTCCCACCAGCAGCCCTGGCTCTGCCATGTCCCAGGAGCACCTCCAGGATGGATGTCCCTGCTGTCACCACCAGGCCAGCACAGCCACCCCCTGTATGGGACACACACCGCTCAGGGGACTTGGCAAAACCGCTGCCTAGGAGCCCCAGCGTGGGGGACCCTTGCAGAGGACCAGGCAGATTAGTGCCTTTAAGGGTATTTAGGGGCTTTCGGTAAGCAATGCAGTTAAAAAAAAAAAAACAATCAATCTAGCAAGAAGTGATTATCTGAGAGGGCCAGGAGAGCAGCTCGTCTCTCTAATCTCGTTAGCGAGGAGGCCACGCGCTCTGCCCGGCTCCCACGGAGATCCGCAGCTCCGGGGCCCAGCCTGAGGCCGGGCTTGGCAGAGCAGGGAGGAGACGGCTCCCTCTGGAGACCCCAGTGAGGGACACGAGCAGCGTCCGAATTCACGGGCCTGGACACGGAGAAAGGGAGCGGACGCGTCCGTGTCCTGCAGCAGGGCACAGGGCCTGGAGACGGGAGCAGGTCCCCTCTCCTGGCAGCCTGTCCTGGGTGCAGACCCTGCCCTGCTGACTTTGCCCACGGCGGCTCGGAGCCGCAGCCCCTGGGCTGCCAGTTATCCGCTCCCTGGGGAGACACCGTGGGCAGATCCATCCATCTCTGCTGCCAGCCGGCACTAGCCCTTGGCCCTGCGGGGCTGCAGAGCTCTGAGCACCCCCTGCCCTTTTGGCGGCACCACCAGATCTCCTGGGATTCACCGGGGATGGGGACACAGCTCTGCAGTGCCCAACCTGCCACCTGCACCGCTGCCTCCTGCCAGGGGCAAAGCCACCAGTTCACCCCAGCCACAGCCCAGGGTTCTTAAAGCTCCTCCATAGATGGGAATGGGGTTGGAGTGGGAATCGGCCCCACAGCAGCTGCACTCGGAGCCGAGTCCCCTGCCCCAGGCCCGTGTGCTCGGCCCGTCCCCAGGAGCCCGGTGTGCCCAGCTGGGCAGGCAGGCGCGGGGCGCAGATGGGGCTCCGTCTCTCTCCGCACGCAGACGCCAGCGCTGTCGCGGGGCCGGGAGCGGTGCCAGCGCCATGGACCGCCGCTCAGCCGGGCGCCATGGACACCCCGCTCCCACGGGCACGGCGCTGCCGACCCCCATCCACACCGGGACGAGCACGGAGGCTGCAGCCGGGCGCGGGAGAGGGGCGATGGGGTGACGGCGCACGCAGGCTCACACACACGAGCAGGGCTGCTGCCCCGAGCGTCCCTATGTGCCCAGATGAGAAAAGAAACCTTTGGGGACACCAAAACCCGGGGGCGCCATCCTCCTCAGTCCCAGCCAGCAGCTGGGCTGCCCACGGCAGCGTCCTGCCCCCATCTCCCCACTGTCGGCTCCATCTCCAAACAAGCTAATTACTTACACGGGTCCCTCGAGGGCCGCGCCAACTCGCTTTAATTTGAAGCAAAAGGCAAATTTACTTAAAAGCCAGAATCAAACAGAGCCACAGCAGCCCGGAGGCCTTGAACATCCTCCTAAGAGCCTCCTGCAGCTCTCCCAGCGCAGAGCAGCTCCAGAGGGCCTCGAGGCACACGGTCACCCATCCCACGTGCTGCCACTCTCCCCAGATGATGCCCACGAGGATCACAGGTTAAACAGGACCTGCAGTCCCGCTGCCGCCTCCTGCTGCTCCCTGGGGAGCTGCTTCACAGCCCGGTACCCACTCAGAAATAACCCCCATGGGTCTCATCAGAGGCCTTGGATCCCCCCACCAGGAGGCAGAGTCCCTCACCATGGCATTGGGGAGGCAGCCAGCCCGGCTCAGCCCACCCCGCACTCGGGGCCCATCACAGAGATTCATTTCACTGGAGGCTCATTCATCTGCAGCACGATTAAAGCCCAGGGCCAGGATCCATGCCGGCGGCGGGAGAGCGATTTGCCAGCAGATGGATTTATCATCTCCCAAGCGCAGCAATTTGGCTTAAACGACACCGAACCACTTCTCCTAATGAAAACACCGCTAATGAGCGCAGCCAGCACGGGCGGGGGGGCAGCTCCGCTCGGGGGTCCCTGCCCTCCTCCACAGCGCAACACAGGGCCAAGGCATGAGGCTCCACTTGGACCAGCTCGGCCCATCCGAGGAGCAAAGCCCGCGCGGGGACGCGATGGGGCACAGAGGGCAGGTCTTGGCACCACCAGCACAGCACGAAGCAAGGCGCTTGGCCCAGAGACCCCGCAGTGCTTCCCGTGCTCAGCCCTGAATGTGCCCCCGAGCTGGGACGTGGGAGGCTAAGAGCAACCGCACGGCCCCGGGCGCTGCCCCTCGGCGGGAGAGGCCGAAGGCCCCTGGCCGAGGCGAGCGGGGGGCTGCAGAGAAGCCAGGACAGCAAAGGGGCCGAGGCGGGGGCAGGCGCGGGGCAGGCAGCACACACGAGGCAGAGGCAGGCAGTGCTCCCGGGCCCGGGAAGGTGCAGCGTCCGGCCGGGCACGGCGCCGCCGCGCAGGGGCACCCCGGGGTGTCCCCTCGCCCCTGCCCACCCGGGGATGTGGCCCGGCCCGGAGCGCGGAGGGGAGGGCACGAGGGCGGCAGCAGCGTGGCCGGGGCAGGGGGGACGGGCAGGGGATCAGCTCCCACGGGCTCCCCGGGCAGCAGGAGCAGTCTTGGATATGCAGCAACCTCCGAGCTGGGGACCACGAAACCCCTCCAAGCGCGTCAGCCCTCCCAGGTGCTTCTCCCAAGGGGATGGCCCTGCCAGGCCCCGTGCACACGCAGGAGCGGGGCAGAGCAGGTGCCAGCAGTGCCCCAGGCACCTTCATGTGCAGCGGGGAAGGGAAAGGCGGCTCTGGGCACTGGCCAAGCGCTGCTGTGGTCTCACACACTGCCTGTCCTGAGCCCCCCGGGACGCATTCGCACGCATAACAGCCTGCACACACACCCGCACACACACACACCCGCACGCACACACATCCGCACACAACCGCATGCCCGGCCTCGTGCCCACCTTGTGCCCAGCCCTCTCCATCCTGCTGCTCCGGCGCCCCGCACACCCGCACTGTCACTGGTGGGAGCCCAGGGCTGTCCCCGCCCCGGAGAAATACTGCACCCCAGCAGGTCCTCCGCGGGGATCCCAAGGCTGCCACGGCAGGGAGCGCGGCAGGGCCCCTCTGCGCGGGCGATGCCGGGCTCGGGGCCGCGGTACCTCCGTTCCTCTGGTCCTCTGCCATCGCTCCTGCGCCGCGGGCCGTGGCCAGAGCGCTCCCGAGACGCTGGCCAGGGCTCTGCTCACGCAGTAATCACTTGTGGCATTAGAGGGCTGGGGGAATAATGTAATTTATGGGTGGCTTTTATTTCTCAACAGCGTCATCTAAATATCCCGGGAATGGACTGCTATAATTCCTAGCGGTGCAGCGTGCACGCTTCCCTCCTTAGCGTGATGCCCGGGGCGGGCGGCGGGGCCCTCGCGCACGGCCAGACCCACAGGGCCCCGCGCCAGCCCCACGCCAGCCCCGCGCACTGCCCGCCCGCCCACGGCGCCGCTTCCATTCACTCGCTCGCGGGGCTCACACACACATCCACGTGCAGCGCTCGGCAGCCCGCAGCTGCTCCCGCCAGCGCCCAGGGCGCCAAAACGGTGCCGAGGAGGGAGCGCTGCTCCGTGCTGCAATTTCCACCTGCTCTTTATTTTATTTATTTATTTGTGTGTAAATCAATGGCCCGTCAGGGAAGGTGCTCTCCGCGCCCTTCTGCTTTTGATTGGGGTATTTCCCACCCTGCTCCCTGTGCACGCAGACAGGGGCCTCATCTCCCCACTGCTGTCTCTGGGGAGGCAGCAGCACCTGCTGTCACCCCAATCTACCCGGCAATCACTGGAGCCGCTGTGGGTCTGTCCCCCCTCCGCACACTAAGGACTCTCTCGCTGAGCCCCCTTGCCTCGCAGATGTCCCCACGGAGCAGGGCACCGAGGTCCCCCAAAGCCCCAGGAAAACCCCAGCCTGCCTGTGCTTGTCCCCAAGCAGGGGAGGGAGGCAGCACCCACCTCCACTGCTTACTCAGGACTTTGCTACAAAGGGCAGAGGGGGACCCGAGGAGCCCAGGCTGGTTATGAGATGTGGCCTGGAGCCATTGCAGCCTTCCCTGAGCTCAGGCTGCGCCCCTTCTCCTCCCCTCCCCAT
Source organism: Crypturellus tataupa (assembly GCA_034781795.1). NCBI lineage: Eukaryota > Metazoa > Chordata > Aves > Tinamiformes > Tinamidae > Crypturellus > Crypturellus tataupa. The sequence continues at coordinate 166,027 of JAWLRI010000203.1, read as the reverse complement.
CACTTCCATGGCTTTCCTGGAAGAAAAACAACTTTTCCTCACTGAGGTGCGCATGGAGGCAGGGACACCTTCGCCGTCCGCAGCCGGCACCAGAAAGACAGTGCAGGTGGAAATCACAGGAACGCAGCAGGACCAGCTCTCATCCCAGCAACCCGGCTCTGTCCTGGCAGCTGGAAAACTGGCTGTCCCGTGCCTCCATGTCCCACGCTGGGGAGCCGGCAGCAGCCGGCAGAGCTGCCTGCTCCCCTCTGCTGCTCGTCTGCAAGCCCAGGCAGGAAAGGTCTCAGCCTTGGAGAGACTGAAGTTTATTTTTAACCTTGGTTTGATTTAAACCCATATGGGCATTTTAAAGTTACCGGAGAAACCAAAAGTTGTGTGTGGGTTTCGAGTTCCTACACAGCTCAAAAATATCTTTCCTGCAGCACGGCCGCACAGGCAGCCGAGCAGCATCCCCCTGTGCGGAGCGGCGGCTCCTGCCTTGCCGCATCCTGGCGGGACAAGCATCGCCGGGACCCGGGAGCCACCCATGCACGGGCCCCAGTGCCTCGGGTGCCAGGTACCCACCAGCACGGACACATCGGCTCCGGCGTGGGCCCCGGGAGGCAGCGGGGAACAGCCGCCCCAGGTGGGAACTGACACCCTGTTTCACAGCTGCTGGAAGGGGGTGAGATTTGGTCCGATTTATGGGGAACCCTGTGAGGGACCCAGGGTGTCCCAGCTCCAGCGCTGCTTTGCCAGAGGATAGAAAGGGACAGGGTGAGATGGATGGACGTTGGTGGTGTGACCTGGGAAGCCGGGTGCTTCTCTGCTGGGGACCCAATGGGGTCACATCTGCTCTCCTTGTCCCCAAAGCATCCACCTGACAGGCACCCTATGCCAGCCCTGAGGCAAAGCATCCCTGCCCTGGCAGGAGGCTGCACTCGTCCCTGGGTCAGGGGGGACACAGCAGGGGACACCTTGTGCCAGGGAGCTGCAGAGTGGCGAGAGCCACCCTGGGTGACCTCACTGCACCCCGGGGTGTGGGGGGGCTAAGGCCTGGTGGAGGTGCCCATGACAAAACCCCCTGTCCAGACGGGACAGGAGCGGGGGCGAGGGAGAGGAGGCTGGCGGGGCTGGGAGGGATCCCTGTGCCCTGCTGCCCGGGGTAGGAGGGAGCGAGGCGGGGGGG
>JAWLRI010000203.1:89820-163304 GCA_034781795.1 Crypturellus tataupa | reverse complement strand
CCGGGGGCGGCCCTGGCGCGCGGACCCCGCAGAGCCGCCCGGGGCAGGTTTTCACCTCTGCCATCTGCGGTCCGTGGGGAGGAAACGCGGCTATTTTTATCTCCGCTAAGAGCTGCCGCTGCTGCAGGCAAGCGCGAGGCGCCCTGCCGGGCTGGGCAGCGCAGGAGGGCGGGTGCTGGGGGTAGGATGGGGCACCAAACCCACCTCAGGGTGTCCGGACAGCTGATGGGCCCTCCCGTCACGGCCGCTCTCCTTACTGGGTGCCAGGCGCCTTGTTGGGATTCACGGCTCTCGGCCGGGGAGCCTTGTTCCTTGCAGGAAAGGCACAGCCCACTCTGGGCCGTGGGAGCCGGCGCTGTGGGACACGCAGGAGGGTCGCAGAGGAGGCCTCAGGTTCACGGGTGCCCTGAGGACACGCGGCTCTGGGACACTCTCTCCCAGCACGGCCGGGTGCACCGGTTCCTGCAGAGCCCCATGGAAGAGCCCCAGACTCTGCACCAAACCCAGGACAACCCCAAGCTGCTCCCGTCCACGTGAGCAAGCACAGACTGGAAAGGAGCTTTCGGCATCACCACACCAGGCTGGGACACGGGGGAGCTGCCGCCCCAGGCAGGAGCCCGAGCCACAAACCTCCCAGAAAGCGCTGGCGGTGGCTCTGCCGGGGGCAGTGGGGACAGAAAAAGATACAATTTGACACTTCATTAGGTAACCACACGGCATTGATCTGCCCTCGCAGCCTTCGTCTTGTCTAATTGCATATCTCCATCCTTATTAATTCTATTGGAAAAGCAGGGAGCAGAGCTCAGAAGCCTGATCCTATCTTCAGGAAATTTCAAACAGAGATGTAATTGCCAAGTGCTTTAAATCACGGTGCTTTGTTCGCTGTTAACAGTATTTTAAAGCCACTGTCAGCAAGAGCCATCCCCGGGACGTGCTCTCAGCACGTGCCATTAATATTATTTTGGCTGCGGTCACCAGGTGCCTCTGGGCTCAGGTTTAGGGACAGCCCTGCTGCCCAGCAGGACGAGGCCTCATGAGCACGTGCCGAGCTGGGATGTGGGACTTGGTGGCGCCTCCCCTTCCCCGGAGCTTGGGAAGCTGCCCATGGGACCTACGGGACAACCAAAATGCTGAGCCCTGGGCACGGGCTCCTGGCAGGAGCTGAGAGTGCTCAGCACAGGGACCAGCAGCTGGGGAGGGAGCAGGGGGGAAATGCAAACTCTTTTATCCAGCGAGTCCCTCTCTGCAAACCCACCTGGCTCCTGTAGGCATCACCCAGTAGCGATACACAGGGAGGTGGGAGCCACCGTGAGCTTCAGACCTGGGGAGAATTTTGGCTCCTAAAAAACGTGCAGATCTAGGAGAGGAACAGATGCCTGCAAGCTGCCGGGTGAGCCTTGCAAAGGGGAGGGCTGCAGGGGAGGGGGAGCCGCATTTGCAAAATGCAAAACAGCAGGTGGGAGAAATCTGGGTGTGCGGGAGGGAGAAGGGACTCAGCATCACACTTCGCATCCTCGAAAGCTGGTCACCCGCCTCACTCAGCCAGCAGGGAGGGATTCCCCGCTCCTGCCACGGGGTTCTGCTCCCAGCCTCATCCCTTCTCTGCTGCTTCTGCAAAACTGGTGCAAAACAAGGGCAAAGCAGCAGGATTGTCTGGAAGAGCCCAGGCTGGGACGAGGCTCGGGCAGAGCCAGGGCTCACTGAAGAGGAACCAGGTACTTTGCTCGAATTCACCCGCTCTATTTACCCAGCCTCCAGGGACCCAAATGAAAATAACAACCGCGTGCTGGCATTGGTCCCAGGACTGAGGAGGGCCAGGACATGGAGGGTGACAAGTTTCACAGGACGGCTGGGTGGGAAGAGGCCTCTGGAAATGATCTCCTCCAATCTCCCGCTCAAGCAGGTCACCAAGAAAACAGCGCCCAGGACTGCGTCCAGGCAGGCTGCAAGTATCTCTGGTGAGGAAGAGCCTCTCTTGACACTGCAAGGGCAGCTCCTGCCGTGCCTTAGCTCAGCTCCGCAGGAGGGGATGTCCCTGCTGTGATGGCAGCCCTGGAGCGCTGCTCTCCAGTGCCCTTGGATCGTGTCTGCAGCCCATGTCTCTTTTCCAGCCTCCCAGGATCTTTGCAGCAGGAAGACTCAGCTCCATCCTGAGAACAGCCAAAGCATCGGGGCCAAACTAGGGTGCAGAGGGGCCGCAGGCCCAGGCAGCGACACCAGCGCTTGCAGGGGGCTGGGACAGCGAGGTGCTGGGAGCCGCTGAGCAGGGCAAAGTGGAGGGCCAGTGTGCGGCCCCGTCACCGGAGCATCCTCACCCCTGCACCAAGCACCTCCGCAGGGCCTGGTGAACCCTGGAGCAGGGGAGCTCCTGCTGATTAGCCACTAATTGCTCCGAGAGGGAAACAGCAAAGCCCAATCTGTGCTGGGCTGTAGCAGAGTGAGCTGCGGGCCCTGGAACCCAGCAAGGCTCCACAGGATGAAGGCTCAGCTGGAAAGCGGAGCTGGAGAGGAGCCCAGCCCTGCGGGGGCACGAGGGTCCCTGCGCATCCCACCGCAGCCTCCCCATCACCCTCGGGACCCCAGGGAGCTCCCGGCCCCCGGCAGCGAGCTGGCAAGGCTCCGAGCCGTGCTGCAGTGAGCGGCAAGCCCGCCTCATTTAATCTATTCAATTGGATTCAATTTCCAGCCACATGATTCAATTAGCCCTGGAGGGACAGCGCGGGAGAGCAGAGACTGTGGAGCGCAGCCCGTCCGGCAGCCGCCGAGCGCGGAGGGCAGAGCGGGTTCGGAGCCACGGCGGCTCCCACCGGAGCCAGGACCCCCGCCTGCCCCCTCGGCCACGCTGTGACAGCAGCAGCTGCTGCGGGGCCGGAGCCCTGCACTACTCAGGAGAGACGGGGACTCATCTGTGCCAAGGCCACTCCTGCAGCCAGCGCCAGGCTCGGCAGCGATGGTCCCCGCGCAGCCCAGCGCGACAGACGGCAGGGGACACAGCGCGCGCTGCCTGCACTGATGGCACGCGCAGCCGTCCCCCGGGGCCCCTGCACCAGCTGCCTGTCCCCAGCCCATGTGCGGCAGCCGCAGGGGAAACGTGGCCCAGTGCAGCCGGCTGGCTCCCCGCAGCAGCCCCTCTGCAGCCTGCGGGCCCATCTCTGCCTAACGCTTGATTTTGTGTTTGCCCTCCCTCCTCAGGAAAAGAGTGAGTCCTGGGGGAAAAGTTGAGCCTCTCCCCAATCCTTTTGTGCCTGCAGATCCCAAGGCTGAGCTTTGTCCCTTTCCTTGGAGGTTACAGCTCTGGTTGGAGCCTGCCCCAAGCCCCACGACACCCAGAGGGACAGACCTCTGCCCAGCACGACCCTGTCCGGCGCACACAGCATGCGGCGCCTGCTCATCCCAGCAAGCACCGAGCAAGGAAACAGAGTCCAGAGGAGGGATGAGAATAAATAACGGAGAGGCATTAGTGCTGCCACAGAGGCAGAGCGCTGCCTGCCAGGGCCAAGAGCCAGCTGTAAATCCCGCCTGCAGACTGCTGGCCCCACACCAGCCCCATCACGCAGCACGGCAGCTGCGACACTGCAGGGACGACAGAGCCCACGCTGCTCCCGGGCAGCAGCGGGGATGGACACAGGCTCCCCCTGCTCGGCTGGGCACGGGAGGGAAGCAGGGGAGGCGGATGGGGCACGCGGCAGGGCTGAGTGCCACTTGGGAGATGACTCCAGGCCCCACTTTATTCGAGGAGCTAGGAGAGCAGCTGCTGCTCCAGCACCCCCGAGCGGGTCAGGGAGCCGCAGGGAGGTCCATATGGGACATGAGCAGCCTCCCACTGGTGCATGAAAAACGGCACCTGTAAGAGCTGGTACCAAACCCCACATTGGCACTTACAAATCAATTTTTAATAACTCCCTCCAAAGTTTAGCTCAAACTCAATTTTTCTTCTACAGAATTTGGTCATTATTTTGTAAAATATTTGTCTCTCTGCAGCAGCTGCCTAATTTAAAGGCAGCAATCTGATTTCTCTCCACACTCTCCAAGCCTTAAAAACAGCTCTTCCAATAATAGACTGGATTATGAATTAGGCATAATAAAATTTACTCAACTGTTCAGATCAGATGCAGGAAAGTTCAGAGCCACAAGTCACATTGAGGCGGAACACTGAAGTTAGATGATTTTCTGCTCCGTTCAAGCTGGCCTCAAACCCAAGGACAGGTGTTGTGGCGATGACCAAAACACCCTGATCTGCGGCAGGATCAGCGAGGAGGAGCCTGGTGACTCCGGCAGCCTTGCTGCGGCCGATGTGCCACCAGAGGGGTGACAGGGCACCCCTGTGCAAGGCCCTCATGCACACGCTCAGCATGTGGCAGCAAGTCGGGAGGACGCCCCAGCATCACGCAGCTGAGAGACTGCAGCGCCTCCCCCAAGTGCCCTGCTCACCCCTGCCCTAAAGAACCCACACGGCACACGCCAAGGGGACAGGGCTCTGCTATTTATTGAGCTCCAGGTTTGTATGTACATCCATTCACAGCGCTCGGTTCCGTGACAGTGCGACGAAGGGATGTGTCACAGGCTTCCCCAGCTCACCCTTTGCTGAGGGCCACACTCAAGAGCTGCTCCCAGGCGCAGTCCACAGCCCTAAACAGGATCAAGGGAAAGGAGGCACGGGGACACTTTGTTGACTTGATGCTCCCACAGTGGTAATGCCGGCACCAGGCCGAAGGAGGCAACTCGAGCCATCCTTGGAAACAAAAAACCCACAAAGCAAGGAGACAGCACAGTAAGAGCTCCCTCTCAGCACTGCAGGCAACAGTGCCGGGTGCTGCAAAGCCTTGTCATTCATTTACAGAATCAGAATCACAGACCAGTTGGGACACGTCTGGAGATCGTCTGGTCCAACCTCCTGCTCAAGTAGGAACAGCTAGAGCAGGCCCCCCAAGGCTACATCCACTCAGGTTTCGAATAGCTCCAAGGATAGAGACTCCACAACCTCTTTGCAACCTGTTCCAATCTTCAACCACGCTCAAGTGTAATGAAGCGTTTTCTTACATTCAAGTGGAATTTCTTGTGTTTCGGTCTGTGCCCCTTGCCTTTCATCCAGTCACTGGGCACCACTAAGCAGGGTCTTGTTACACCTCCTTGTCACTCTCCCATGAGTTATTTATAAACATTGATCAGATCCTCCCAAGCCTTCTTTTCTCACAGCTACAGTCACAGCATGCTCAGCCTCTCCTGGGATGATGAGATGCTCTAGTCCAGTCATCACCTCCAGCTGCCCCTGGAGAAGTGGGCCTCTTCTATACGTCCTGGTCTGCTCACAAGCACAGTGGTTCCCACTTGCCCTGCCAAATGCCATCCCTCTGACACACCACTGGCAGCAAAGCAAACATGAGCACCTGGCTTTAGTTGATAAAAGCCAAACAATTTAGTGCTGAGGAAAAGCATCCTCTACTGGGAGAAGCTGGTACCCCCAAGGAAAACCCACACTCTTCATCTGGCTTTGTGGCCTGTGAGTGGCCAAGGATGCAGTATTCAATATTTCATGCTTATGGCAGGCAAAGCTGAAACATTAATTTCATTAACATGTATTAGCCCAAATAAGCTTTGCCAAAAAATGGCAGAGAATGAGCATGATGTTCACATCACTCACACTACTCCAACCTAGGAGGCTAAGAGCAGGACTAGGCACTTTTTAACATTTTTTTTCTAGAAAAAAAAAAGAGTGAATCTGGGATATAAATAACTTCTCTGTTCAATCCGTAAGTCAGGGCAGGTCTTAACGTCACTGCTGGGAGCTGAGAGCGCACAAACAGAGATAGGGTCTATTCCTGAGTGGGCTGCCTGACACGGCACTCGGTGAGAGGGCTCCGTCTCACTCTCGAGCAGAAAGGGCTCCCTGTGGCCCTGCTCTTAGAGCATCATCCTGGAGCTCTTCCCTAGGAAGCTCTTGTCGGGTCTCGGCAGACTGTTGCTGTAAGTCGCTTTGCGAAGACTGGTGTTCAAGCTAGAAAATGAAGTAACTACTTCTCCAGCTACATTTAAATTGTAGTAGCTACAAGCTACACTCTAGGGAAGAAATGGGGACTTCTTAGCTCATGAAGTTCACTCAACAGCTACAAACCTGTGCAAAGCAGAAATTCCTGTGAGGAAGAGGAAGATTGTCGCAATGCAGTCTTTGATGGGCACTGCAGGGAGTAGGAGGAAGGATTTGGCCTCTCCCCTGCCCCAAGAAAGTGGAACAGCAAAAAAAAAAAAAAAAAAAAAAAAAAAAAAAAAAAAAAAAAAAAAACCACAACCTTAGAAACAGCAGAGATGAGATGAGCTACTGGAAACAACAGTGACCCACAACAAAGATGGTTTCAGTTACCAAGTGCTCTGTTTTATGTCCCATATCCTTGCATATTGTCTCAGACAGAATCCTACAAGCCAGCAATTTTGCAGACAAAATTTTTCCCCAGTAGTGTGAAGGTTGGTTTATACCCTCTGACACCAGGGTCCAAAAGTAAGCAGGGCCTGCTCCTTAAGAAATCTGTTTTATACTCCAAAACCATTCCCAAGGATACTGAAACCTGTTGCAGGATGGCAGTGGATTTGACCTACAAAATGTTGGATAAAAGATTGATCCAGACTGACTTAAAAAAAAATGGCCTTTACCTGGGGCAGAGATCTTCCCCTTAGAGCAGGCGAGCAATCTCAACCCAGAATTGCCTCACACAATGGACTGGTTTTATTGTTTTGGTTGTGAGCTTCCCTCAGCTCTGCTACAAAGGTTTTCAGTGCATCTTCCCTGAGGCTGCAGAGGGAATCTCCCATTGCTACTCACCAGGAAGAGCTGCCCACCCCCGATGGCACCTTGCAAAATTGCTCCCTCCTCCTCCTCCACACAGCAATCACCTCTCCTGAGCCACATTTCTCTTGGAACACACTCCTTTGGGATCAAACACACAGCAGCAAGGCTTCCCCCCCAGCAGAAACACAGTCCCTTTATGCAGGCAGGGTGCGACCGGCCGCAGATGTGCAGTGTCCCCGCCGGACAGGCCCGTGTCTGCTCAGCCCTGCGCGGAGGCCGTGCTCCAGCTTCACGAGATAGTGGAGAATTCCTTCAGCAGGAGCTCCTGGCTCAGCGTGTTGAACGCGAGGTTCTTCCTCACGTTAATGCTGATGGACCGAACCTGATAAAGAGAAAATGAGATATTTTAGCCAAGAAATTTCTCTGTGCTCTTGGTGCGTGCAGCAACTTTGACACCGTCAGCTTTCCCGTTCGGCATGGAGCTGTTTTGTGTGCTGGAAGAGGCCCAGGGAACTCCCTGCAGCCAATTCTCATCGAGGCTCCAGCTCAGCGAGACATCCCCAAGGATTAGCTGCTTGCTGGAGTACCAGGAGTGTCTGCAGTGATGTCCTGTCAGAGAGAACCAATTTCCAGGGAGACAGGGAGGATCAGAGAGGATTCTCTGCCTCCATGCATGAGCTTGCCTGACCTGATGAGCTTCCTGTACGCAGGCATAGGGGAAGGCAGCACTTCTAGGCTGTGATGGGTAGAGCGTTTTCTGCCAGTGCCCCTTGGCGTGCTTGCTGCTGTCTGGCTGGACGCAGGACACAGTCGCGGTCCTGCTCCAAAGCCTGGTGTGCCAGGCGTAGGTCTCCTGCAGGGACAGGCCCTTGGGGATGAGCACAGGAGAGGAGCCACACAACTGTGCTCTAAACAGCAGTTACGGGCCAAGCTGGTGGCGAACACGCACAGCTAGCTTGCTGGGGCTGCAGCCAGCTGCGTGCAGGTTGTGCCCAGCTTCGCTAGCTATTTCCAAGGACGTTTCCTTACCCCTTCAATGCTGCCCACGCTTACAGTCGCCTGTGCTGAGTGCAAGCAGGAGGGTGACAGCCTCCCTTCCCTCTCCGCGCATGCGGGCGCATGGGCCCGACACGCGGCCCCAGACTGGGCTCAGTCTCAGCTGCACTCGGCAACGAGAAAACAAAGTCAAACATCATCTGTGTCAGCGACTGTGCGGCAGTGACAGAAAGCAAAACTGACACAAGCTCATCCAAACAACAGGATTACAGTTCCCAGAGACTTGGAGCCTGTGATAATAAGGATGTTGCTGACCTGGTTAGTGCTTTGTGCTTTTTAAAAGCATTGCGGGATGAATTAAATAGAAGCAGAACAAGGACTAGAACAGTTAGGACTGGAAGAGCAAGTGGGCAGCATTCATATGGTTGAGGGTCCCACTTGCTGTCCTGGTGAAAGGGAGAAGGGAGAGGGCAGAAAGTTCCCAAAGGGCAGGATGGGTAAAAGACACTGAGAAGCAAATCAAAACACGGAAGGTTAAAAAGGAAAGCTGTGCAATGAGCCCCAGCAAGCCTCACTGCTAACACAGACGCTAACAACCCAAGCAAGCTGGCACAAATGTTTGTGCTTATAGTGCAGGTGTTTAGGTGGTCTGCACTGGGCTTTGTCTCCTCTCCCAGGAGACTGATAAGATTTGGCCCAGTCCTACTGATGGTTCCCACCTCGATGATCAAGCCCATTCTGACAAGGGGAGAAACAAAGCTAAACAGGCATGGAGAGCCCTGTGTCCTGGGAAGCACGACTGCCTGCAGAAAAGGGACTGATGCCACAAGCAGAGTGTGAGCTCGTACCCCTGTTCTGACCAGCAGTGCTTCCAGTAGCAGGAAGAAAAATCAAAATTGAGGTCCTGGGCTCAGGAACTGCTGCCATGGCTAAGACGACAGCAGTAGGTGATATCTAATTCATATTCCCACTGGAGGTCTCTAGGAAGGATGAGGTGGAGCCCCTACAAGCCCAGAAGAGGAGGCTGGAGGAGCACACCATGAAAACGGCCGGCTCCGCAGACACTGTAGCTGCAGGACAGAGCCCTAGAAATTCAGCTGGATTAGCTTGCAAAAAGAAAGGTTAGGAGGAATACAGCAAACACCCTCCTATATGTAAATATAATTTTCATTAATCTCTTCCTAGTGTTTCCCCTGCTCTGAGCCAACAAGCTCAAAAGGTCAGAAAAGCCCAAATTAGAGTTAAATCAGTTTATCTTCAGCACTAAGGCTCAGCACAGGCAACTGGGGCTCATCTCTTTTTTGCAGCTAGAAGAGAAGACAGTGACACAGGAGGGTGTCAACCCATTACAAGGAGAAGTTTCAGATGCTTCCTGCAGCCTGGCCGAGCAGCTTCGTTTGCGAGCCTGCACTCCAGGTCCTCCTCATGCACCGTGCGGGAGCTCAGGTCTGGCTGCCAGCGTGAGAGCTACCAGAGCTCTTGGGAGTCACTTATGTAACAGGCCAAAAACCAGCCTTAAAAAGTAAGCTCAGAGCTTTAACATTTACTTTGCAAGGAAATGAAAGCAGAGCCTGTGTCCTCTGTGTCCTCTCTCACTTCTGTAAGGAGCATGCTGAGGCCAAAAGGTTCTAAGATTTTTTTTCTCCCTATTAGCAACTCAGACCACATTTAATCTGCAGATTTTGAAGAAATGGGAAATTCATGAAATGCTGACATCACCTGCAGAGCGAACAAGGAGCAAATGAGAGAAAGAATGAATAGAGGCATTAGCTATGTGAGGAAAACATGATTTAATAGTGGGCATCATTACAGCTGGGCTTGTGCAACATTATAAGGGCACTCCTATTTTGGAGTAAGTCACATCAATTAAACGGTTTCCAATCAACAAGCCACTCTTAAGGAACATGTACAATCAGAGGAGGGTTTACACTAACTACTAAATCTAATTAAAAGTCAAATTAGTATAATTTCCTCTACAAAAATCAATCCCTAATCAGACTACTTTGAGACTGTTGAAATCTATCCAACTGTAAAGGCAGTGGAGACTTTGGAAAGACACTAAATCTTTCTACACGTCCCTTTAGCTGCAATGTGAGGCTCTGAAAGCCCACATCCACACCGGTCCCTCCAGGAAAAGTAGCACAGACCTGAAATGACATACTCACGGTTTCAAAGAAAAATTGTTAGGAAACTTCCAAATTTCCTTTCTTTATTCCCCTCAAAGGCAGCACAACAGGCTAGAAAACCCAATTGATAAAACTCTCTACACATCACCTTCAACCACAATGTGGCTGCAGTATCGCAAGGCTTTGAAAACTTCTTTGAAAAGGCAATGGGAGAAGAAAGGAGATTTTTCTCTGGGATTTGCAAGAAAGAGCAGCACAGAAGCAAAGCAAGAGAAGCAAAGCAGTGCATTAGCAAGGCATGTCAATGTAGTGAGAACAAGATTTCTGCACACAAAGGAGCCAGGAGAATGGCTTGGGGAAGTTTCAGCTCACCCACTTAATGGGAGCGTAGAGAGATGAAAAGAAGGCTAAAAAGGAAAATGGCTCCTGCATGTCATTCCCCACTGAGAAGAATTTGCTTTAATACAGTCTCACAGATAGCAAGAGGGATAAGTAAACCAGGCGGAAACTAGAAGAAGTATTTGCAAACAGCTCCTTTTCAAGAGGTCTGGTGGCAGGAGATGAGTTTGGAGAGAACACCAGAAACCTGCAGGTCACCCCCAGCCCTGCTCCTCTAGCAGAGCCTGTGAAAATCGCAATAAATTCACACTGCCAAATCCTGCAACTCTCACCACTAAAACACAATGCCCTGGGCAGGGGATGTTATCCAACATCAGACAGCAAGAAAGACTGAAGTGAAGATGGAGAGGCCTGGAAAAAAGCAAGCAAACTACCTATTTTGAAGAGTGCATGGGGAAGGCAGTGTAAACTACAGTATTTTAACAGCAGTCTTTGATGAGCTGTTAGAACAATTAATAAAGCCATCAGTTTCTGTGCACCTAGAGAAAAAACAGCGTGGAGGACAGGGGACCAAGCTGGATTTGCTGAAGACAAATCATATTGCATCACATTGATTTCTTTTTGTGGAGGGAATAGCTTAATGCAATGCAGAGGATTTTCTGTAGCTATGAGTAAAGAACATTTAATAGGGTCCCAATTCTCAGGGCATCTAGAGAAATGTGGATTAAACAGATTCACAACTAGGTCAATCGGCACGTTTAGACAGTAATTATTCAAGCTTTCATATGCTCTTGAGGAGAAGGTCCCAGGGCACCTGGACTGGTAATTTTCAGAAGGGAGTGGAGCCATTGACTGGATTATGCTAAACAGATTCTTAAACGATATAAAATTGGGAAGGATCACAGGGACTGCAAAACACATCAGACAAGAAAAAAAATTAGCTGAATTGTTTTGTAGTTCAAAGGTTCTTAGGACTGAGAATGTCATTTTAATCAACTGTAATGATCAGCCTGTGATTTTGCCGGGACAGTTAGAATATGGGGCATGCAGAAAGCAAGACGCCTGCATGGTCAAGAGGACCACACAGCGGGAAGAGAAGCCAACTGAGGGGAGCAGGAGTCCTTGGGACAGAACAGAAACGAGAATGTGCCTTTTTTTCTAGGGTGCAGTATTCGCAGAACCCTAAGTCACATGATGGCTATAGCCAAAGCTCTTTGAACATATTCCACATATGATATCAAACAGCAAACCAAAGAAACAGGAACAGGCACAGAAGAGTGCCAAAAGTTAGCATTAAAGTGATCACAAGTCATAGCTGCCCATACTCTGCACAGTGGCAGTATTGTGAGAACATTAAAAAATCACAGAAAGGTTAAAAAGCATCCTGCAGAAAGAAGCAAAAGTAATCCTGGCATGCTGGTACTGGAGCAGAGGAGACAGAGAGAGGCATAACGTTCCCAAACTCATGCAGGCTCGTGATGGAGTGGGTAGGCATCAATTACTCATCAATCAGCAAGGACAGAGCTGGAAAAAAGAATCAGCTCTCAAACTGGTGGAGAAAACTGCCAGAGTGAGAGATCTCTCCCCTCTCTGAAGCATAATGACTCAAAAATGAGGAAAACAGACTCCTCTCAGAGATACCAGCCACTACAAAAACATTGGCTCCCTGGTAGGGCAGTCACTGAGCAAGAAAATACCTTGAGTAAATCATTTTGACCCAGTCCTCTGGAGATGGGAGAGCAAGTTGGTTTGCTGAAGAATACAAATACCAATCCAAATTATTTGGATTCAGTTCTGCCATAGTCTTGTTACTTCTGTGGAGCTTTGTATCATTAGTCTTCTCTATTAGGAGGAGCCACTTTTTCTTTTTTCACTAGTGACCCCATCCTGTGAGAGCTGAGAGCCTGATGGAACCACAGCAGGAGCACCCTGCAAACTTACCACTATGAGGCACTTCAGGGCAAGAGCTTTCAGATCAGTTGAGACACAGTGTCTCTTCAGGTCCTATTGCTATGCCATCTCCACAGACAGCTTCAAGAAGGGCTGCTCAGCAGCCCAAATGTCACTGCATAGGCCACAAGCAAAAGCTTTGGAAAGAGATTGATATTTCTGCAGAAGCAAGGCAGCTCACCAGCTCTTTGAAGAAGGCAGCCTCTTTATGCTGTTCTGAGTAGCGCTCGTACTGGTCCAGTCCATCCTGCAGCTTCAGGGTCAGTGTGTCATAGTTGGATCGCACCACTTCCAAAACCTGCCAAATACAACCCAATACAGCAGAGGAGTCAGTATCCACAGATGTCTTGGCACAGGAGGAGCAGGGCTGAGATAAATCTCAGCTCTGGCACCTGTTTTTCAACATAATGGCTTTAACGACCAATATTTGGAACATGAGTAACAACACGGAGGTGGGCACCAGAAAGCTTCCTAATGCCAGCAAGGAACAGCCCTCAAATTTACAGTGTTTATCCATTCATAAGAACAGAATATCAGTCTATAACCATGACAGCTTCTTTCCAAATACTATTATGTCACTAGCAAAAGCAGACACGACTTCTTAAGGAGCTAATTACTATGTGTACACACAAACACAGCAGAACAGGTACTACATAAACACAGGTCTGTGACCCCTTAGTCCCACAGTGCTAGTTTTGCCAGCTCACCTCCCTCCTGGCCTGCTATTCACCATTCACAGTCTGCTGAACCACCAGCTTCTGCAGCTGCTCGGGTCAGCCTCCATGCAGAGCACTGCACTTCTCTACCGAGGTGAATGGGCTTTGATAGACACTAAGGGAAGACCAATTCTGTTATGAATTTTGGTATTAGAAATGGGTGGAACATCACATCCAGGTGCTGAGTAGGTATTATTTTATTACCTGTCTTCACTGCAACTGAAGCATTCCAGCTTACATGACTATCATCCTGCTCCCAAGCCAAGGCTGTGCTTGTAAATTTCTAGTTACACTTCTTGGTCTTCTTCAATGATTCATTTTCCTAACCAGAGAACACAAAGGGTGACTCTCATATTGCCTTTTAGCTTCAAAGCACTGCATGGACAAATTTGTTCCTCAAAGTATTTGTGAGATGGCTAGTAACAACAATCTTCTCACCAAGCTAATTCTCTTAAACACAAGAACTTCTTTTCTTAGGCTGTTAGCACTCGATCTCAAAGCTGAACAGGAGCACTGACAGAATACCAACATCTGAGCTCTGCGTGAAAGCAGCTCCTGCGCACGAAAAGCCTCAGCCAGGAGGACTGCACCGGGAACAAGGTGCAAAGGAAGGGAGCCCTGCCCCAAGGCCTTTCACAACTCAGGTGAATCCTGAGAAAGATATTTCAAAGGACTGGAGGCAACAAATAGGGACAAGGACAATAAGGGATTCCCTCTACTTGCCCTCCTCATAAAGTAAATGCTACCCTCAACCACATGCTACCATCAATGCAACCCTTTTAGCCATTTGGTAGCTCCTTCCCCTTGCTTGATTGAACTGTACCCCTCTATCTTTCTCTGTAACTTGCTTAGGATCCCTTCAAAAGTTTCTTTTTCTCTTCTGGCTTTCTGCCCTCCCACCAAACACTGGACACAACAGTGAGACACAAACAGCCATTCATACAAACACTTAGAAATGGAGTCCTGCTACAAGAAAGACCACAAGGTTTAATAAGAACATCATCAAAAAAGGACTAAGTGAAAAAGGGTCCCAAAAGTGGGAATCACAGAGTCTTTGCAGCTCAGCTGTGCACTGCAGAGGCAAGACAGGGGAAGAACTGGTGTTTTACAAGGTTATTTGAGAGCAGTCCATCAGAATCTTGCTGCTGCAAGAGCATGCAGTCTCCTCTCCAGACAGACCGATTTCCTAATTCTGTTTGTCAGCTCTGCTGGCAGCGAGCAGGAGTGCTGCAATAACACCCATCTACAAATTCGATCATGTCCTCTTGTTCTTAGGAGGAGAGGTTGTGAAGAGCATCAGAGCCAAGCGCAATGATGAATGAAACAGGCCTCAAATAGGAATAATTCACTCTTGCATGCAACTATCCAGCAGGGATGGAGAGTAATAGCATAATGCCCCTTCTTCTGGGCACTGAGGCATCCAGCAGCTTGCAGCAGTCAGAGGGTTATCCTCTTGCTATTTTGAGGAATGCACAGTGGTCAAGATTAATAGCATGCAGGGGAGAAATCCTGTTTGACAGGCGAAGAGCAGAACTGGCTTCTCGTACAGTAACTCACAGAGCAGAGGTGTTTCACCAGTGCCAGGGCCGCTCTACAGAAG
Source organism: Crypturellus tataupa (assembly GCA_034781795.1). Classification (NCBI taxonomy): domain Eukaryota; kingdom Metazoa; phylum Chordata; class Aves; order Tinamiformes; family Tinamidae; genus Crypturellus; species Crypturellus tataupa. The sequence goes on along the minus strand of JAWLRI010000203.1, from coordinate 148,796 downwards.
CCCTCCCTCGCGCCCCTCTCGCATCCTGTGTGTCCCCGCGGCCAGGCACAGTGCCCCGTCAGCGCGCCTGGATACAACGTGCACGGTCCTTATGAAGAAATAGGACTCTCCCTACCCACTCCGAGCAGAGGTCTCCTCGGACGCTCACCAGGGCACTCAGCACAGCAAGCAGGGGCAAATGAAGGGCACCAGCAAGTGTTGTAAGCAGCACCCTTTCAATCAGTTCCTCTATCTTCTCTTAAAGGAAAGAGGGAAAAGACAGTCTTATGCTCCAGTAGGACAACAGGGAAGGAGCAAAAGGCACAGTACAGTAGGTACAGTAGGTATAGTAACCATACTGGGTTACCGCTCCTTATCACAGCCTCTGTAAAGAGCTTAGGCCATTATCTATTCATTTTCGTTGGCTGGCACCCTCTATCTCCTCCTATTATGAAATAACTTAAAAAGAAAGAGCAAGTTAAAAATAAACATCTTCTCTTCACTGCCAGATAATTTCCCTTTCTTGCTGCTGATGAGGAAAAGTGCTATGTGGGATTGGAGATAAACCCACTCACAGATCATCGTGCATCGCACCCTGTAATGGATGGGAATAGTTGCTGAGATTAGGACCTGCCATTCCTGAGATGGTTTCATCCACACTTTAAGGTGCAGCTGCTAGACAGAGAGAAGTGAAGAGCAGCAGAAGATATTAAGAGCATCTAGTATGATGGGTTGAAAGGCAGCATCTTTCTACATAAGTGACAAAAACTCACTTCTGTCACTCTGCGTAACAGAAGATTGCATGTTAGTATCCACTATCCTCCCAATCCCCCCCCCCCTTTTTTTTTTTACTACACACTACTTTGACTTTTGTTCAAGGAAACAACGGCAAGAACATCCTCTTGCCTTTAACATATGAGATCTTTAGCTGCATCTTTCTGACAGTTACAAAAGACTTAGAAGAATTTAGTCTGGAGATTGAAGCATTTCTCTTTTAAAGTCTCTTGTCTGACCTGCTTTTCAGAGAAGTCTCTAAGGAAAACTAGAAAACATTGATTCCAAAATGGTGAAGTCTGAACAGCTTAAAAGGAAAGGGACTTTTAGTTGGACTCTTCCATGCTCATTTTTAAGTTGTTCAATTTTTAAAATCCTACAACCAGCTGGGAAAACAACACTTCTAACGTCAGGCAAGTGTGGAGGAAAATGGACTGTAGATAACTTCCAAGGAGCATCTCAGCAAGCAACAGGGATGATAAGATGTGACATTCCTCAGATTGCAAGGGTAAATATGCAGGGTAAACTTAAAAAAATGTTTTACTGGGTCTCTACAAAGGAAGAAAACTAAGTGAAAAGAACTCACGAGCTAAATCTCTTTTTGTGGGTTACCTTAGGAGGATCAGAGTTTCAAAGAAAAACAACAAAAGCAAAACTAACCAAACAAACAAAAAAATCAAGACAACAGAAGTGAGGACATCAGACATGGTCCAATACAAGCAAAACGAAGGCTGTTGAATTCCAATACCTGCAGCTACCTGTACCAGCCCACTGCAATCTCTCATTTACTTCAGTGCAACATCCTTGAAGGCCATGGAGTTGCACTGCTGTAATTTATAAACATTTTGCCATTAAATTAACCCATTGCTCCACCGCTCATTCACTGACTGCTTTACAGAAGTCCCAGAGAAATGTTAGCAATTCTGTGCAGGGTGCGTGCGCCTCCAAACCCAACCTTTCGGAGCCTGCTCCGAACACGAACACTTTGCAGCAATCAGGAGGATTCCAGCTTCTTCCTGCAGTTGAAGATGCCCAGGTCCCAATACTCCCCTTCCCCTCCAATGAGGACAACTTAGGACCAGACATATTGTCCTTGGGCAATATAGCAGGGGAGGCATTCAATGGAGCTGCCAACATGGGGCTCAGTCATCTGCAGAATCCCACCTATCTCATGCCGCTACACACATAGGAACAAGTTTACTTTACAGAGCTTTTGGATCCCTAATTTTGCTGTATCCTGCAAACGCCTAGCTCAATTTTCCCACCTCAGCTGGATGGATGACCTCTGAAAAGTCAACATATTTTGGTCACAAGCACTGGCATCAATTCCTCCTGCCCTGAATTTTGATTTCTACATTTAATCCAGTCCATGCTTTGCCATATCATCACCTATACAGTCTTTTCCTCATTGTGCCACAGCTGTTTCCTCTGACTAAAGGAGACTGGACCTCCTGGAATAGTTTGTGCTGGGAAAATCATGGGATCACATGCATAGCATCTGATTCCCACCTTTAACAACAAAGCCAAAAAAGGAAGTAAACTCCACTAACTCATGTCACAGACCTAGTAGCAAAACAGAAAGGCTCTGAAATCCCAAATCCCTGCAGGTTTTGGGAAGCATGCATGGATAACTGGACAGCAAGAAGAAAGCAAAGCTCCACACTGTCTTTCTAACCAGTGCAGGAAAAGCCAGGAATGCAGGCAGCCAGCAATGTCAGTATCTCACCAGTGCTCCTCTGTGCCCAAAAGACAGTCATTAGCTATGCTGGTGCTGAAGCAGCTGGAGCAGAATCTATTCTGTGATCTTGTACTAAGCAGAAAGGAAGAAGAGAAAATTCTGCCATCCTGAAGTGCCCATACCAAAGCCAAGCAGAGAGTCTTGCAGATTACCAGGAAGGAACACAGCGAGGCTCTCCAGAGGAGGTCCTCCATTCTGAAGAACAGAGTGGTAGGTTTTTGGGGACTAGCTGACTAAGAGAGCTGGTCAGAACATCATAGCTCATCCTGATCAGCAGCATATGGCACAGCGGGTCATAGGCTGGACCACCAAAACAGAGGCTGCAGCCCTTGGCACCAGGGAGCCTTTGCCAATAGCTTAAATGTCACCCTTGGTCTGTGACCTGAGAGGTTGCTAACGATGATTGCTCATTGTGGGGCTGCAGGGATACAGCATAGGGACGGGAGGTGGTGGGCAAAAAATGTGTTTCCTGCTCTCTCTACAAAGGTGGTGGAGGTCCTGCCACAGCCTGTGTATCACATAGGGGATCAAGGCAGCCCCATTTCTGAACCCTGGGTGAAGGCCAAAATACCATAAGCAAACACAGCAATTTTGTCCTCTCAGCCCAGCAAAAGGAGGCTGGAGGGAAAAAAGAAGGCATTTGGGTTTTCCTACTCTGGGAAAAGTCTGACGTGCATCTTACACTTAGGCCCTCAAAATGACTTACTTAATCCAAGATTAGTACAAATCTTCCCATTTCCTCCTGTTCAATTAGTACAAATCTTTCCATTTCTCCCCCATCATTTTTTCACAAGTTATTCATAATCCCAAAGTCTTTTTTCTAGGGAATTCAACTGAATGGCAACATTTCTAATTGTAATGAACAGACTGCTGCCACCTTTACTACAAAGAGGCTGTTGCCTCTCCATAATAAAGTGACAGATAATTGACATAAATTTTACAACAATGTCTTCTAATTAATATTGAAAGTATTTCTTTTTCTTTTTTCAAGTGGCACCACATGTCTCACAGAGCAACTTAAAAACTGCTGATGCAGGCTGCAGTCTCTACTGGAATTAATGCTCAGAAGTGCCAAAGACAAAGCGCATAACTAAATAATTAGAAGTTAGATAAAAACAAACACACACTCAGCTGCCACATTTCCCAGTAGAGTCTGTCCAGGCGCCTCCTGCACTTGCCTCTGAAGTCTGTTAGCCACACCAGGATCCTTCTCCCTTTTGTCTTTCCCTGTCTGCAGGAGCTGAGTTGAGGGAGAGGTGCCACAAAGGCTGTCAGTGCTGCATATGGGAGGGCAGCAGCTCCCACCCGCAGCACTTCCAGGAAAGGAGCCATCCTGAGCCAAGCAGCATCACGGACCTTTTGTCTGACCCAATACTACTTTTCTTTGCTACTGCTCTGGAGCTAGAGCTAATCAAAGTAAGGGTCTTAATTCCACTGAATGCTAAGAGGAAAGTGCCATCACTGGGGAGCCTAATAATTCAGATTCGCAGATACGACTTACACACATCTACAGATCCAGAGCACATTGAGTGGATGCACACAGTGGGAAAGACAAAAATCCGAGTGTGAGATGCAAGTGCAATTGCCCCCGACATGTGCAGGTCATGCAGCAAGTTGCCCGTCTTGCTCCAGTGCCCCAGATCTGCTGCCCTCGAGCAGCAGCTCTGTGGGCAACATGCGAGCAAAGGACCTGTGCTCCTGTCCTGCTGCTGGCAGAGAGCGCGAGGCTGCTCAGTCTAAGCCTGGGACAAAGTGCCCACCAGCCACAAGGACACCCTGCACTTCAAAGCCTGAGTGCAACGCGTCCTTGCCTACTCAGTTCTGCTGCTTCTCCCTGGCAGTGACTCTGCTGCACACACTGCCCTGCTCTCCGAGCAAAGGGGAATGTTCCCTCTCCATATCCTGCACACTTCCCAAGGACTCCTTGGACTTATTTGCACCCAAACAGGATTGAAATCTCGTCCTTGCTACTTCTCTACATAAGGCAAAACATTCTGATGGAGGATAAAGGATTATTATTATTATTATTTTTACATCAAGGAGGGACATTTCTCACCTCTTTTTTTTCTGATCTCAGCATAGAGCCATTCTGCTGGACTGTGATGATTTACAGTAGTTCAGATGTTTCTTCACTGATTTCATGAAGAGCTATGATCTTTAAAGGATGAAGCCTACAAAGCCGACAGTTTCTATTCACGGGTTGGATGGGTTAATTCCCCTGCTCACAGGTGCCTCTTCTAAGTCACAAGCTCACTCAGAAAATGATAGTCATTCTATGAACTCTGCTAGTGGAAATGACATCTTATTCTGGGACAGCAGTTCTTTCTTCCAGAAATGTTTTCAAGTCAAGATATATTGAGAAGCATGTGGTGTTCAATTCTGCTTAGTGATGAGAAAAGACCCACAGACCCAATCAACCTGGAAATCACCTAGCTTTTAGAAATATCCCCATAGTGTTAGACTTAATCTGTGGAGAAATAGAGTAGCAGGGATTTCTTTCTCTCCTGCAGAACCAGAAGCGAGTGTCATTACCACTATCTGTTCCTAATGGCAGCTGAACTATGTGCAGAAATGAAGATATTACATGATATAAAACCAAGTCTCACTGTCTGAGAAGAACAAAACCAAGAAAGATTTATGCAACAGTCACACAGTCAATCCTGAATTCAAAGGATCTGCTGCATGTTAGGATTTTTCAGGACACGCTGAATAGGTGGCCCTGACCTTCCCAGTGAAGACCAAGTCAGATCACGCCAGACGAGACAAACTCAAATGCAGAAGCAGTGACAGGAAAGAAAGCAAACAACTTTGCAACTACAGCGGGGCACAGTTGTGCCACACACACCTAGCTATCTGGATCCTGGATCTGGACCACCTGTTCTCAGTTGTGAGAAAGGAAGATACAGTGGAGATCATGTTTGCTAGAAATGCAAAGTTTTTGAGATTTTAAGAAAACCCTTTAATTACAGTGGTACTGAAATGCATTGCCCTGGGAAAAGTCTGTCCCCAGGTGGAAAGAACTGGTTAGTGGCAAATCTATTGGGAATGCTTTAGGGGCAGCTGATGCTGCTAGAGGCAGATGGATGGATTGGCAGCCTCTTGGGGGCTTCGCATGGCCTGTTGGCAGCGATTCCACAATTATCTGCCTCACTGCGGATACCCAAAGCCAAAGCTGGCTCCAGGGAGAGGCTGTAAATGCACACAGAAGTCTGCATTTCAAGCATTTTTTTTCAGGGAAAGACTAAGGCAAGATTCAACAGCTACTCTAAGAAACAGGCTGCAAAGGGAGGCAAAGGCAAGTAGTGACTGAGACACATGGTTAATGGTCACATAGACCTGCTACATGCACAGCTCACTGGGGACTTTCCTTAAAAAGGTGTGAAGATATTAATGTGTCTTTTGACCCTTGACAACCTTACCCAGCCAACACTAGGGTGAGATACACTGTGCTAGGAGTATGACACCCTCCAATGGCCCTCACACACCTCCTTGCAAGGTCTGTGCCACAGGTGGCCAGCCAATTCAGGGAATTTACAGCACGGCTCATACCCTTCAAACATGCCTCCAATAAATCTGTTCTTTAATCCTGGCACTGCAAGTACTTTAACCAGGCTTCAGCTTTCTTCTTCAGTCATTCCTGCTATATCCAGCCTGGTGCTAGGCTATCTAGCCTAGCTGTTTAGTCAGCACTCGGCCTGGGGACCTCAGGTGGAGGGCTAGGGTGAAGACAAAGGGAAAGCCTAGGAGCGTGGCTGAAAAGCACATGTCTAAGGGTAACAGATACAAACTGAAACATAGGAAGTTTCATCTGCATATGAGAAGTAACTTCTCTACTGTTAGGGTGACAGAGCCCTGGAACAGGCTGCCCAAGAGGTTGTGGAGTCTCCTCTGGAGATCTTCAAAACCCATCTGGATACCACCCTGTGCCACATACGCCGGGTGTCCCTACTTTAAGAGGGGGATTGGATGAGATGATCTCTAGAGACCCCTTCCAACCTCAACCATTCTGTGATTCTCTGACTCTGTGAGCAGAGCTAAGTGACAGCTCTATCAGGGCTACAAAAGCAGCAATGGCAAAGGACCCCACTCCAGCCAGGCGCCAAGTGGCTCGCTGACAACATGCTGCCTTTTAATTTCACACAAATTGCTCTCTCCAGTAACTGCCTCCACTCTACCAGACAGCTTAGTCAACAATTCAGCCACCAGAAACTCCCACATGGGTTTTATGGATATTTTTATTACAGTGCGATTTCAGCAAGTCACATTTACACACCCTCGCCAGATCCCTTACACATTATGCAAACACACTTGGCTCAACCCTTCGGGGCTTGCCAGCAGGCTGGCCTTACCACTGCTTACACCCAACCCCGTGTGCCAGGAGCACAAGGACAAACTGCACTCACCTACCATTGCTTTCCCTCAAGACCAATCTGCTCTTCTCAATCTCAGTGATGGCAAGTGGTCCCGTGCCAATCTGCACATAGCATTAGGCACAAACAGTCCGTCTCTCTCTCGGATCTCTTCCCCAAAGAGCAGGGAAAGGCCCTTAAGAAGATATACAGGAGGCAATTCTATGCCATTTCAGGGAAGAAGATGGGTTCAGTCAATATTTCTGCCAGGAGAACAAACATTTATGTACTGCATGATATTGGCAATTCCAAAATCCACTCATGGAATAAAAGTCAAAGATCCTGAAACAAATTAACTTAAAAATTATCATGCAATAAACACCTTCCTAAAGCAGACTTTTAGACCTGTATGGAGAGATGTGCCAGAGGTTGAACCAGATCCGCTAGGCGTGCTTGTCGTTAGCAGCGTTTTGAGGAAGGCAGGCAGTAGCCAGCATGATGGCAGGAGCATAAAATCCTGAGACAGATAGATTTGCTATTTTGGAGTTATAGCCCGTTTTGGAGCTGTGAACCCTTATCTCCAGCTGGTGGCATTTATGAAAACATTTCTCACTGTTAGGTATGTAAGAGCACTTGCAATTCTGCCAAGGCTAGAAAATGCACTGCAGAGAGCTATGGACTGGGCTGTTAATTTTTTTATTTCCCCTATCGTGCTTATAATTAACTTAAGTGCTAAAAGGTGATGGGCTGTTCCAAGAGAAGCTTTTATCTACCAGCTGCATTTCACCACAGCAGTAAATCAATTGCTGTCACCAAATCACCAGACAAGAGGAAGAGAATCTTTATGCTCACTGTGCATATTACCTGCTCTGCCCAGGTGGCCAGCCAGTGTTCAGTAGATGGATCTTGTCATCTGGGGGTATTCTTTGGTGCAATACTCTTTATTTAGAGAAGATCATTTCTTCCTAAACATAGAGAAAAGCCACCAGCAGCAGCTTCCTTAGCACCAGTTAACTGATTCAAGTCAGATGAATGACCTTAGTGCCCAGAATAAGGTAAAATAGTTTTAAGTATAGGTTGTGAGCTGCTGTTCCTCCTGAACTCAACAGTCAGGACAAGCAAAGCTGCTACAGAAAGAAAAGATGATCTTAACCTTAAAAAAAAAAAAAAAAAAAAAAAAAAAAAACAGCTGAAAAGTCTGTAAGAAATGTCAGAAATAAAATCTTCATAGGGACAGCAACAAGAAAGCATCACAAGAGATTCTGAAATCTGAACATATAACCTTTAGTCTAAACTACCTTAACTGGTGATAATAGCATACCTGATGTAACCTGAAGAAATCAGTAACAGGAACAAACTTATTCCTAGAAAAAAAAAATCACATTTGCCTAGAAGACTCAGGAATAAGACTGTCTAGAAAACAGATTAAGACAGGACATGTAATAAACCTTCTTTTCAGTCCAACTTCAGAGACAGAAGCAGTGGACTGTTCCAGCTTAAAGGAGACCTAAGCCTACTTGTGCCCAAGGGAAAAATAATTGGGAGTCTTATTCTGATCATGGCATAATCAGCAGTTATGGGAGGAATGTGGAACTGCCTCAACTGGTCTGATTCATGTCAACTAGCAGAGAATCTACGAGACCTCATGCTTCTCACACAGCCAACAAGGACTTCTGCAGGATACACTGATTACAGTCTGTCTTGGAAAAGCTCGCTTTGCCTTACAGGTAGACGAGTAGAAGGAGAGCACAAATACTCCGAAAAGTGGGAGCCTGCCATGCATATCTTTGCTCCTCCATGCAGCAATTAGCTGGACAAATCAAGTGCTAGAGATCAACTGACACACTTGGAGGAGAAAATGACATGTTATCCTAGCTCATGAAGGTTTTTTTTAATGCACTTCTTAAAGCTGCTTGGTAATACAAAGGTAAACTAAAAGAAGCAGCAAAACTAAATGGTACTACACTAGAAAGCTAGCCACAAAGTAAGAGGGTGCTACATACTTAAAGCAACTCAAAATAATGTAAGACATATCGGAGGAAAACTCTGCTAGCAGTGTTAAGGCAAGCTACGCATTTGGAGGGGCAAAGCTTGCAAGCTACAAAATTGAGTCTCATGGCTTCTATTACAATTTAGTTAATTAAATCAAGACAACGGAAGTCTAGCTATTAATTGCACAAGGGAAGTGGTGCATTACAAATGAATGGGATGCAATAATTCAGGGGTGTGAACAGATGCAGTGAAAAGGCCAAGAAACAGGAAATCCAGAAGTCACCTACATAACTGACCATAGATGGAAAAAAAGAAGCTCAAGACTTCTAATCCATCATATTGATGACCTATACTACTTTATGAGTCTTTTCTGAAAAAAGTCACTGGATCTGATATACATAATTTAGAACATGGGCCATCAGACTTACAGTGGCAACACAGCATTTCTGCTTTGTTTTCCTGACATTTTTCTAATAATTGTTAATTCTCTATTTGCCTTTTTGAGCACTACTGAGCCTTGAATCAACATTTTTGGAGAACTATCATAGTGATTCCAAGAATCCCTTCCCGTATGGCAATATTTAGCAGATTCGCCTACAACTTGATACTCAAAGAGCCATATAAATTAAATCTTCAAAAATCTCCTCTAAAGATATGACTGAAAAGAAATAAAAGAACTGTAGGTAATTGGCTTGCTAGAAATAGGCTGTTTTGCCTCCAGGGACAAAAAATATCATAGTAAGCTGCATGCAGGGGTAGCTAGCTATCAAGAAAAGATGGGCAGTGCGCTTGGACGTTTCTTGGAGACTCAGCTCACGTAGCAGGCTTTAGGTGTTAAGGCTTTTGCAAACTGAAGTTGGAAGAGACAGCTATAAGCTACTGGATGATGCTTATAAATGGAAAATCTTGTAGTAGAAAGGGAAATTCAGCTGCAAAACATGATCAAGAGGCTCTAAGGATGGTCTTCCAAAATTGGTTTCAATCAATCAATTGGTTTCAAGTCACTTTAAGTGCAGGCAACCCAAACTGCAATACAAAGTCTGGAGTGTCTTCAAAGGCAGTTATTTCAGACCCGAGGCAATCTAAAGTGCAACTCAGAAGCCCTTTCATGGACATCAGTAGCATCTCAAGTAGCAGTAGCCATATGGACATCAGGAGCATCTCAAAAGGCAGAAGGGAACAGACAGCTTGACTGTCCCCTAGAAACTGAGAATGCAGCTGTGTAAGTTAATTTTTGAAGGAATTATGACAATGATGTAATTCTTACTAAGAAAGGATCAAGTCTGTCCTCAGCAGGAGATGCAGGCACTGTTTGGAATCCAGTTCTCATCTGTATGGTGCAGCTTGTGCCACACAGAGAGGTTACTCTCCAGGGTTGCCACCAGCAAAGGGAGGCCTGATGAGATACCTGACTTGGTGACCAAAATGGAGACATGTAGGATAGCTGGTCAGCAGGCACTCAACAGACCACAAGTCTGAGAGAGAGCAGAGACTTTGGCACAGACTGCACAAGGAAAACAGGTCAGAGATTTCTGAAAAATGAGAAGGTCTGCTGCTTGTTGTTGCTCTTCCCAGGGGAAAAAAAGTCCGTGCTCATTCTCTGAAATAAATGCAAAGACACCTAAATTGCTGACTTTAGCAATTTTTAGTTGTTTCTCTTCATAACCAATAGAAACAATCAGGGTCCCAGATAATAGCTAGGTCTCTGAGAAGGAATCTTGCCATGACAGGTGGGCATCTTGATCCAAAGATATTTGAGGCACATAAAAAGAGTCTGTGTGCCTGGGAACTTAACACTTTTCTGTGCAACATTTGTTCTGCTTACATCCTTAAGTAAGCAGACCTACTACCTCTTCAGCACCAGCTCTCCCACAACTCAAACACTCAAGGCAATAACCTCTTAACACCGCAGAGGACAAATTCCTTCAGAAAGTACAGCTGGGAAGAGACTGAAAAGAGGAATCTCCGTGAGAGTAACCCTGTTATCTCCACAAACACTCAGTCACTGGACTGGCAGAAAAGACAAGACACAAAGGGGAGGTTTATTGCTGATGGCAAGATAAGAGCGTTGCGTTGGCTGCATGCCTGCCATTGATGTTCGTGGAAGAGGTGACTCGTGCTGGCATTGCACGCATTCTCTGCAAAGGACAAGGAGAACAAAATTTGCGCTGCCTTTCCAAAGCACTCGCTTTGAGATTCTCAAGTTGAACTAATCACAGCACACAGTGCAGCAAGGTGGAAAACAGCTTGGCCATGCTGCCTTCCCTCCAAATCAGACAGTGACACACTTTCCAGACAGCTCTGAGCCTGCTGGCTACAGAGATGGATAGGATGGATTTGTAAGGTGCTACTGAAGACCGAGGCAATGACGATGCCACTCTTCAGGTCAAGGAGCTGTTCACAAGGGCTTCTCATTTCTCTCTAAATTTCTCTCTTGTTATGTTGCTGCATAAGTACCTGCCGGATTTGTAATGGAGATATCCCCACACTAATTTCTACGGTGCTTGGAGAACACCACTGTTCAATAGGCTAAAAATCCCTGTGTGAGGATTTAGTGCTCCCAAGTGCCTGTAGGACATCAAACATTTGCAAAGCTATTAGCTCTGATTTTTTTTTGAATAAGGCTCAGGGAAGCCACTTGCTCAGTATTTCTCATAAGGAAAAGGTAGCTCTGACCTGGCAGAATAAAAATTGCTTCGAAGGAGGAGGAGGAAGAAAGCTCACACAGCCCACGTCCTCTGCAAGCAGCAAAATGAGATTTGATTTACGCCGTGATTGTGAGGTGTGTTCAATTTCAGCCTGAATTTCTAGTGCATAAATTCAGCTTGGCTGAGCAATGTCCCCATTAGAGACTGTCCAAAGCAATAGAAGGTGATGCACACAATGATCTTTGAAGCTGCAGGTTCAAAGCCTTGGTATTTTTAGCATATTTTTGCATACGCAGCCCGCAAACCTGTGTCTTCCAAGAAGTCGGGGAAAGACAATATAAAAAAGCAATTAGATACAGTGCATACACAGCTCCTTATTGCTGCCAATTAATCATTTTATTTATTTTGCTAACTAGTTAATTTCCTCTCATTACTCAGCAGAGAGAACAACTCCGAGTCTCTCTTCTCTGCTTCAAAGGGATTAGACGACAAGCAGAAGTCAATCGCTAAAAGGACTTAAGGGCTTCAGTTCAGAGATTAATAACTTGGCAGCTTTTTCTCTAGATTTTAAAACAACTAATTTGTACTGTGTCAACTGGTAGTTTTATTTGCACAACTATTTTTCTTTAAATAGGAATCTTATATGCTGCTTTGCCAAAAATGCTGATGCGCTGCTCTCTTGATACTACTCCTATAACTGAATTTTTGCCTACATTAAAAGCTTATTTCATGCTTGCTTAGCAAACTTCTTAAACTGCACCTTATACTAATATGCACAAGTTCAAGATCTACTTGACTTTTCCAATCTAATGTGTATGAGTCGAGTAGCCCATTGAGGAATCAGCATCAGCAGGAGACAGCCTGGGTGCAAACTGCAAACCCATTTTTCTGCATCTCTACCTCAGGCTCATATTTCAAAGAAGCTCTATACAATTTTAACTGTAAATGGGCTTGGTCATGTCATTGCACACCTGTAGATGGAGTCAACCACTACAGTCTATTTTTACCTCATGTTAACAAAATATATTTTGGTGCCGCACTCATCCTGCTGGCAAAGTCAATGACAGAAGATGAAGGGTAGTGCATCTTAAAAAAAAAAAAAAAAAAAGGGAAACTTCCTGATGCTTCTTTGTATTTAACAAACTCCCAACTCTACAGTTCAGAGAACAAGTCACACTACGGAGTTTGAGCAAAAGGCTCAGGTGCTGAAATTTCAAAGTACTTCCCCTATCTTGAGATTTATGAATAAAACTGAAGAGCAAAACTGTAGGTTGAAAATTTTAGTGCTGGTATGTTAAGGTTTTGGTTTTGTTGAAAATCTATAGCGGCCTGAACTGGTCTGGTTCAGGAAAGACTCAATTCCCTCCATATGCCTGTTTAAGGACTGACTTGTGACTGTGCCTAGAGCTTTTGTTTGGTGCATTTTTTAAGTGGTAATAAGTAGGGCTGTTCACTTGGTTTACTGCTTCTAGACGACAACTGCCAGCTACAATCAGCTCAGAGAGAACAGGAAGGCAGGACTGGCAGCAGCCACAGGATACATCATAACAGCGAGCGAGGGCTGTGCATTAGGAAAGCTGCCACTCTTCCTTTTCATCTCTCTAAAACATGTCAAGGGCACTAATTAACAGGGTATCCAAGCTACACAAAGGCTAAGAAGAAAGAGGATGTCTCTAGTGTTCTGTTAAGGCCTGATCCAAAGATGACTACTGAGGCTTTCGGAGCCTGCTGAACTCTTCCAGTCACGTGAGTCTCCCAAACTGTCTGATATTGAGGAAGATTCAAAGATCACAAGAGCTGCAGAATTGAGACAAGTATAAAAGAAATAGTGACCTACTTTATATTCTACCATCATATGTTGAAAAACAGAAGAATACAAAGTGCCAGAAAAGGAATATACCTCCAGTAAAGGAAAACTCCCCAAAGTGTGTGCTGTCAGCAGCGTGATGGCACATGGCCGCCCCACAGAAGCAGCAAGGGCAGAGAAAATCCTAGACTCAATAATGTGCAAGGACAACTCAAAACCCAAAGAGAAGGAGATGGCAGGGCTATATATAGTAAGAGATGTCTGAGATGTGAAATGCCACTCACCACTGCCTTAAAAGACATTAAAATCTCTGTCAGGAAGTGGCACAGCACCAGAATGATCTGGACACCTTTTCAAATAACAGAGAAGCGAAGGGTGTGATCTGGTCTGTGCAAAAGGAGAGGGGACAGAGGCATTCGCAGCGATCTGCAGGCACACGTGGGCACCTATATGAGATCACTGGAGGGAGGGTAGCACTCCAGAGCCTGCATTCAATTTGTTCAGAGCTGAAAAAGCAAAGCTTTTTGCGGGAGTACACACAGGTCCTTTTTCATTTTCTTTTTATTTTAAGAAGGGAATGCTATCAATATAAAAATCTCTCCCTCCCTCACAAGATTCTGAGATTCTTTGTGTTTGCAGCATTTATTTTTTTAAAGAGATGCCAGAAGCAAACCAACTGAAGCTTTTTCTTCAACTACTCTACCTGAGTTCTTCCAAAGACACCCCAGAAAAACCTCTTGCAAGCTCAGACCACGGTGAGTTAGGAACTCTTGTATGAAAAATATCACAGCTTCAGTCCAGATCTAACAGGCTTGCCTCCATTTAAAAACCTTTTCATTCAGCTGAAGTATTTCTGATGAGTATGAAGCTAACTCTCAAGTGGACAATGTAAAGAGACAACACCACATATTTCTGATCCAGCTACACAACCAACTTCCTAATGAGTTACTGGGACAGGACTGGTCACCAGGGACTTTTCTGTCACAGGAATTGACTTATAGAGCCCCTGACACTTGGCCAGTGTCAGCTTCTTCCCCAGTCCTAAGGCAGCAACCAGCTTCTTCATGCTGAGACTTCTGCTATGATATTAATTGCCCAGTCCTGCTGCTTACTAGGGCTGCGTCATTGAGTCCGGCTCCTGAAACATACCAAATTGTGACACTTTTTTTAGATTCAAGCAGTCCTGGAACAATATCCCTGAGCACTGCAGAGAATGGAAAGTTCAGCAAGAACTGGATAATGGGGGGAACTGTCATCAGCTGAAGATAATAAGTTTACATCATGTTAATATTCTCCTCTGCAAAATGTGTGTCATATGCTGAGGTGTCTGCAATGAAGGCTGAGATGAGGCATTACAGTAGATTTCCATTTATTCTTCTGAGAAGGGGAGGTTATCCCAGCAACAGACTTAAGTCTCCTTTTTATGCCTAAAAAGCGACTTGTAGGTGGTTCTGTAATTAAAAAAGCCCATCACTTAAAATAGAAAGCCATGTCCTTATAGGTGAAGCAACAACCAAGTCTATAGTGAGATGTTTCCATCTCATAGTTGGTTTTCAGGAGCATAAGCTACTCAGTAGAAAATTTCCAGTAAAGCAAGCATTTACAAAGCAGTCCGGGTACAGAAAACAAAATATGGAAAGGAAATCAAAGTTCTAGGATAACTACCTTGGCTCCTTCACAAATCTATACTTCTTCCTTCAGATGGAATTTGCAATTTTCCTCCTATTTGCTGCTTCAAGATCCTGAATAAAAGGAGCACTTACTACAAACAAAATGAGGCCTAAAAAGTCTGCAGTGCAACTCACTGTGGGATGCCAGACACCACTCCTGAAGGCTTCAACATGAGTCAAGCAGAAATCGCTTTATTCCGTGTTACAGCACTCTATATACCTATTACATTTCCGCAAACTCTTTAGCCACACGTACGTGTTCACTATGATTGGTTACATGCTACTGTCCACGCATCTTCTACCACATTTGGTTCGTTGTGGATAATGGCCATGCATTCACACCATTGGTCTGTGTACAAGTTCTTCTTTCACACTGACAAGCTTAATTACAGCTCTGTCTCACCCAACTTTCTCATGCTTGCAGTTCAGGGACTTTCCAGGATCACATTCCTTCAGATCAGGGAATATCCACTGTGGGTGTTGTAGCCATATTGTTAACAAGACATATTGCACGTGACAGAAGCAGAGATAAGGAATAGCAGACGGAAGATCTCGTGATGTCACGGAAAGGGCAAGAGTTTAACTGTGTTAGGGCAAAAAGTGATATTTAGAACTTGATTGGTGCGTAAGACCACTTCTGCCTTGACAGAAGTTATAAAAACCAGCAGCGTATTTCAATAAACATCATTTGGCATATCATCTCATAGGTGTCAGCGCTTCTTGACCCTGAGGTGGATGGCCTCAGTATTCCCTCTAGAACCACGGGCAACCACCACAGGTTGATATGAACCCGACAATCCACTATCTTCTTCAGTTCAGCTCTTCGTAGTTGCTTCCCATTAGAAAGCCTCCGTCCCTTAGATATGTTCCCACAACTCATGACGCTTTAAGTGAGATGGACAAAAACTACAAGTGTGGTCACGTAAAGCTCTATCTAAATCAGAGTCCTGTGTCACATCCTGTCACCACTACTACTTCATTGATAGACCAATGAGAAAGACAACTAACATTTTTTGCAAGTTAGATAGATGTCTCACTCCATCAAACTACCAGTATGACACAATTGAGTAAAGGCAGATATCTAGGTTTGGGGAGATGTGTATGTGGTTTCCAGGACAGGAGACAAAAGGAAAGGGAGACCTGATCACTAACTAGTTGAACACAAACTTCCTTTAAAGATTTAGAAGGACCTTCCCTTTAAACAGTCAGAAGAAAAATTGCTGACAGAATGACAGAAATCTGAGGAGACTGTGTGACCTCCATATTCACATATGGATTGCTTTGAGCTGGGTTTAGAACATTAATTTTGACAGAAATAGGGAAAGGCAGCCAAGGACAACCCAATATCTAAGTGAAAAGATTGACAGCTTACTTTCAGGAGAAGCAATGATTTGATATCTTGAGTATTTGCTTCACAGATGTTACCTAAGAAACATAACCAGTATGGAGCTGATAGCAGTTCCCAGAGAAACTAGTTCACCCAGTATTAGCATTCTATCATTATCTGACTTGACACTGTGTTAAACACACACTCACATGGCTCCAAGACAGCTCGAACCATGTGTAGAGGTGGCTCACTTGTGGCTGAGGACGACTGCGCATACCCTTCTAGAGTCAGCACTGCACCTGCCAGCCAAAAAAGGTAGCCAGTCTTCGGATGCCAGACATCCTCCCTGCTCCCAGATGCTAAGTCCTGTTGCCAGAAAGATGTCCTTCTGAGTCACATTTAATTGCAAGCCACGTTTCAGATCTGATCAGTCCTATACTTACTGTTCTCCTTCCAGAGGTTATTCCACAGTAACTTCTGCTTTCATGAAAGAGGAAAGCTTTCTGCTTTACAACTACCACAGATACAACTGTGACAAAATGGCAAACATTAATGGGAGTGCTGGTTGCTTGGCTGCATCAGCATTTTTTGGAAGTCCTAGGTGTTTTGAGGCAATGAGCTGGACTTCTTCATCAGCTTCTCATCCGAGATTCTGGAATATACTTTTCCTGGTTAGCAATACTTGCTCTGAAGCAGTTAGTGACAGATAACCTAAATCATGGTTTGCAAAAATGAAAGGAAAGTTCTTACAAACAGATGCTCAGGTAAATGTAAAAACAAAGCCATGAATTAATATCCTCACACTGAACTGCTCTCATATCAGCTATAAGGCAGATGGCTGTTGATGAGCCAGCACATGTGCTAGCAATACCTACCTTCCCGAGATCTTATTAGCGCCTTCACTAAGCCTTAGGGAAATCCAAGAGCCCCTCTGACTAAAGCAGAGGAATCGACTCAGCCCCTGACATTTGGCCAGTGCAGCACCTTCTTCTCCAGTTCCATCTCCTCCTGCTTGCCCCCTTTGAACAACATCCGTTAGGTCCAAGGCATTCCTGCTGCCTGCCCTAGATCTCCCATGAAGATAAGTGACACACAGAGATGCCTCTCTTTCCTCTTAAAACATTTGTGTCTGAGCTCCCTGCTGCAGACAAGACATTTGAATCTATTGTTTTAACACTCAAACACCAAGCATTAGAGAGTTAAAAAAAAAAAAAAAAATTAAAAATCATCACCACCACCTCCAAAAACAAAAGCACACACACTAAAAGACAAAAAGCACCATGCAAATCTTCCAGCTGAGTAGAGACCTGTTCAGGTGCAGCACCTCTTGGCTCGGCGGCATTTACGCTGCTGCTCAGGAAGACACGGAGACTGCAAAGCACAATTTGCTTCCCACTTTGAAATTGTGACAAATTGGGTCATTGCTACTTTTGGGAAACAGCTGCAGCTCCAGCTAGAGGATCCAGAGCAGGAAAGGAGAAAACAATCAGTCTGTTACAGCTCAGTACTGCCAGAGAGGAGGGACACTGGCAGTCTCTGAAGGCAGGCGGTTTCTCTGAAAGAAGCCCCAGTTTGAGGGTGGCTGCCCTGTCCCTTTTGTACGAGAAGCTGATTCCAAGGAAAGGTTTGTCACAGCCCTACAACCATCTATAACTAGCACGGCACATTACAGCCTGTATCCTTTTAAGAATCCCAAGCAGAGATGAGGTAACTGAGTATAAAAAAGCTTAGGCTGGAATTCAGGACTATTGTAATGAAATACAGTGCTATAAATCCAGCTTTACAAAGAATGGGAGAAGAGAAGTTTGCATGGTATCTGTATGCATTATGCACCCAGCAGCAGACGCTGCCTATTGTTCCCAAAATTTCACAAGGGATTTTAAAAAAAGCCCTCAAATCTGAAGTTTTACGAAATGCAAATTGATTCATGCATTCGCACAAACCAGCTGTTGACAGCTCCTCCTTTAATCACAGATGTGGAAAGTTGTAATTTAATCTTTATAAGTACAGACTGTTTTGATCACGTTACTGCAATCCTCTGTGGAGCTCCCTGCCCTGCACAGGCGCTTTGCAGTGATGGCAGCCCGTAACATGGCTTTGCACTTGCACTGTAGCCTTCCTCGGCAGAGCGCCCGGCGCTTCAGACACTACCAAGCTCCCAGGGGCTCTGTCCTGGCAGCCCTCTTGCACAGGAGGACACAAGGCTCATGTTCTTCTCAAGGCAGCATCATGACAGCTAGGGAAGAATTCATGATCCCAGCCCTCAGTCCCTTCCTCTAATTACCCACAGCCCTTTCCCCAATAAAAACTGTAATAAATATAAAACTGATCTAGCAGGCATGTGTTTTCTTTTGGCAGGAACTGTTTTCTGAAATATACTCACCTGGAGTACCGGATGAGCACTGGCACTAGAGGAATAGCTTCTCTTCCCAGTTTGGACTGGGAGCTTATTACCAAGCTGGCTCATACTCAGCACAGGCCCTACTTTGATTTGGGCGAGACTCATCTCTCATATTCCCTTCGCTTGTCTCTGTAGCACCAGCACAAAAAAACTATACCCCAAAGATTTGACCCTATTGCAATTAACAGTGAAGGTGCTTAAGAAGGAAGGTCTTGTAAAAGAAGTCCCCAGCCCAGTGGTCACCTGGACTACAACAGTTTTCAGACCTTTATCAATCTGTGTGGTACTCTGCTTGTGAGAACCAGGCAAGTATACAAAAGAAGTCATGAGAATTGGAGGCAAGCCCCACTGTTGCTTAATAAACTTATTCTGATAGCAGTTTGTATCTTTGAGGCAGTCTGTAATCTGCCCACGACGACAGCTTAGGGAAGTCTTAAGAAATGATACATGCCTAAGCATTTGTGATGCGCAAAGGCCAGGAAGACTCCTCTGTTCCAGGAACAGCCAAGATGATCCATGGTCTCACTGCACATCAGAGGTGCACACAGCAACCACTGCTAACTGTGTCAGGCAGGATGCTGGGACACGTTTGTGCTGAGTCTGAAAGAGAACTGTAGGGTTTCTCATATTTCTTAACTTATATTTTTGACCCTCTAAAGGTCTACTACACATTGCCCCCCTACTCTAATGGTACATACTTTAGTGCATTCTGCATGTTAATAAAGGGCACTTTGCTGCAAAGTCACGGCTCCAAAGTCCACCTCCAGGTTCAAGACTCCTTGTAGCAAAGCTCGTCAGTCCTTGAAGCCTCTTCAGACCCGTTTTCCCTGCCATATTGCATAAGTAGTCCAAGGCACTTGTAAGCTGCAGGGAAATTTCTCTGGTAAAGCAAGACAGGAGGTAGATATTTACACCAGAGAACCCACAGCTAGGCAAATTGGCAGGGTGTCTTCAGGAATCCAACTATAGACTCCTATAAACCAAGGATTCAAATCTCACCTAGTGCAGCTCAGCAATTCCTGCTTAAACAACACTTTCGATTTCAAATCATTTATCATGACTGTAATGAAAAATGTCTGTCATGAGACATATGTTGCCCCTTGACCCTTCCTGGAGTTTCACATACCCACTGCTGTGTGTAATATTGCGCCAGCGAGCATTGATACTTTCTGTCCTAAAGCCTGCTGCATTTCAGACGTGAACTAGCATTACGTCCAAACCATTTAAATTATTCCTGCAGTCCTCACAACATGCTGCATTAATGTAAGAGATTAGGAGGAATTATTATAGTAGTACTTAGCACTGATGGTACTCAGCATTTTAAAAGCAACAGTCAATCACATACATGCCAACAGGCTTTTAACTCTTAACATCACTGCTGGCAGTGCTAAAAAAGGGACAGCATCTTGTAACTGCTGGTGGTTTTGCTGATAGTTACGGAAACCAGGACAAGTTGAATAAACCATGACAGCTGTGGTTCATAAAATTAGAATACTTGAGGGTATCTAAAACTTATTGCAGAGTTCTGTGACTTTCTGTGCAAGGCAGGGAAGCTCCCTGAGCTGCTCTCTGGATTAATCCCTCAAGCCCCACTGGGGCACAGGCAGCCATGCAGCACTGCAGTGAAGTGCATTCAGCAGCTGGAGGATATGAGCTCACTCCGAGCAAGGTGGCCCTCAGATCGCCTGAACACAACTGGATTGCAGCTGCCTGACTTCTGAAGGCTTTACAGTGTGGGACAAGACACCTAGTACACGTTTGTCGTAACTTCAAAAGCGATACAGTTGTTCCCTCCTTCCACCACAAACTGCTCTGGCTCCTAGTACTTCTTGTCTGCAGTTACCAGACTAATATACACAGCCCAAGTGCCTTTCACATCAAGTTTCATCCCACTCCCAAACGCAACCTATCTAGTGTCCCTCCTGCAGATGGGAAGAAAGACTTCTACCAGAAATGCACACAGATGGTTCTGAATAACAAGCGTTAGCAGTCCTACCTGCCTGCTGTCTCAGTTAGATACTTTTTAAGACCCTTGTAGAAGAGATCATAGAAAGAACAAGTGCCAAGGACAAAATGAGACCTTAGTGAGCAATTTCCCTAGGCAGTCCTCCAGCAAACTGGCACAAGACTTGCTTGGCATACAAAGCACTGCAGGACATTGCTGCTCAGAGATTTCACCAAAGTAATAATGTGTTCCTCTCACTTTAGCTTCTCTGGAATAGTTGTGCAACATCACTAGCAGGCAAAGGGCTGCCTTCTTGCAAACAGTTGCTCTTTGACATCCAGAAGAAAAGGCAGGTGTGAGACCCCATCCAGGATGCCCTCTGTCATCAAGTTTTCTTGACACTTTCACCCCTTTTCTCTAACTACTTCTGCTGTCGCAAGCTTCTCAAATCAGAAAGCACAGGGGAAGTCTAACGCTTTTATGTACTAAGTATAAGGCGGTCCAGTCTGGAAAGCACAGATAAGCCTGAAAATTCATTTTAAAATTCACATTTCAAAAGGTTATTCTGTCTTTTGACTTGGGAAGGGACTCGAACATCTTTTGAAGACTTGGGAATGCTCACATGTGTGGGAGAGCTAAAACTAGACAGCAGCCAATATTGTCTCTTTAACCGGGCAGCATCTTTCAGTTCTTGGCAGGAGGTGTGAGCAGGAGCTACAAGTCTTGAGAGGGAGAACACCATATAAGTACACACACACATGCGCCAGATTTAACCCATTAGCATACGAAGGGAAAAGGCCAATAAAACAATATCTTTGACTGAAAGACACATCCTTTGTGGTGAAGGACCAACAGCAAGCTCATAATAGTTAAAAACAGGAAACGGTTATGAGTTTACTTTGACAAAAAGACTCTCTCCAGAGTAGCACTGAGAAGGATTATGTAGTGTTTACAGACTGAGAAGACTCATAGTCCATAGGCACTAGCCTGATATTTGCTTGACCCCAGGGATCTCCCATTCACTTCCAGGTTTTCAAAATGGAACATTTGTCACTCCATGAAGGGGGAGCAAAAAGTAGTACCAGTCCTATAGCAAAACCAGGAAACATTCCTTATTTGAGAGAACATTAGAAAGAAAAGCTCTTTTCCCCACTATTTCTGATCTGAACATTACGCACCAGTCAACAAAGCAGTACCACAAAGTCTGTGAATATACCTGTCTGGAGCACAGTCTATATAGTAACACTACTATTTCCAGACATCTTTAGGACTGAAGATGTGCAATGATAGTAGCTCATTAACAACCTTCCTTTACTTGAAACAGTCCCACATTCACCATTTTCATGGGCCTATGATTTCCTTCAGCATGTAATAATGTTAATATTAAGTCTATAAGTAAAAAAAAGAGAAAATACTTAAATGTCAGATAGAGAACAGTAATGAATGGACATCAGTGAATAACAAGGTAATAAAGCTTTCAGTAGGGTAAGGAAAGAACAAGACAGAGCAAAACTTATTTTAGTTACTTTTAAGGTTATTAAAAAAAGAATACCAAAATAAAAATCCAATACATGAGCAGAGTGCTGGAACAGTTGGAGTAGCACAGCGAATTTCACACATACTAAAGCAAGAGTCCACAAGCTAAGCAGATTCAGATGAGGCAGAATCAAGCAAAGAAACTCAGAGCAGCTGGAAAATCCCCCTGAGATGAGGTGAGTGTCAAAGCCATGCCTGATTAATGGGGATGCTCAGGTACCACTAAACAATATGAGCAGCCATATGAGAACCTAGGCACCAACCAGTTTCTGGAAAAGAAAATAAATAAACAAAGAAAAAAAATCCTCATTATTACAAAAACAAATCCTCCCAAAGAAAGAGATACCAGTCACTTGAAACTTCTGAAATAACAGCTTGTAGGAGAAAATGACCAGCCCCAGTGTAAAATGTATGTTGATACAAAAGTTCAATGATTACATTTTAAGTGTCACCATGATAGCTTCATTGTTGCACAGTTCAGAACACAGGACAAAAAGGGAGGATGCATTTTGTGCAGCAAAACACAGTTGTGGAGAGAAAAGAGAAAGGGAATTGAGTGAGCATAGTGACCATGCACACAGAGACAAAAGGTAGAGGTAGAAGGGAAAAAATGGACATACAGACTCTAGTGGCCAAAGACAAGCTTGACCTCCACATGCTGAATAATTAACAGAATGAAACTCAGTTACTCTGCTTGATTTCCACCACCTACCACTATTTACCACCTACCTACCATGTGGAATGGCCACTGATGGAGGGGAAACTGGTTCAAATACAGAACTGAGCCTACTGACTAATTAGAAGTGGAAGTAAGTCCTCTTCATCACTTTCCTCCTTGTGCAGTAAACTGCAGAAAGGCAAGTGAATACCCTCCCTGAGGCCACATTGTCTCTTAGTACAGTAGCATTTCCATCATACCTCTACAGTTCACCAGGGCTTGTTATTGTTTTGCTGTTTGATGTCCTTGCTATCCTGGAAGAAAGCATGAAGAACAGAGGAGAAAAAAAGAGAAATCTAACAGTCTTTCAACTTCCTAATCATCTTCCTCAAAATGCTCCATACATCAGCACTGATTTTATTACGTACCTGCTGCTTGAGATTTTAAAGAAGAGCACATAAGAAGAAAGGATTCAGTCTGACCTCACTGAACTAATGCTGGGGGATGAATACTACACAGAGTGACAGTTAAAAGCTCCTTTCCTTTCTCAGACTAACCTGGACGCTAAGCAAAAGTCTCCCTTGTTTAAAATTGCATTACCAAAGGCTTTTCTTTTTTAGAGGTCTGAGTTGATGCAATCAGTATATCATTAATGAATGAGCATTTATAACACGAACCACTGCAGAGCATAACTGTGGGTACAATGAATCTCAGAGGCAGAAAAATACATAAAAATTGAGTAAATTGTACCAGTGTTCTTCCAGCTGGCTCTACCAAGAAGAGAATAAAAATCACCAGCTACCATATTTCTTCTCTGCATTGGTAGAGTGTTCAAGCTGAGGGTTTGGGGTGTTTGCCACACACCTGATTACAGATCAAGTTAGTGAAAGGAAAGGTTAGTGGTAAGCAAGGGAAGGCAGCAAGCAATGAGGGAAGTGAACTGTAGAGGAAGACACAGACTT
Organism: Crypturellus tataupa; assembly: GCA_034781795.1. Classification (NCBI taxonomy): domain Eukaryota; kingdom Metazoa; phylum Chordata; class Aves; order Tinamiformes; family Tinamidae; genus Crypturellus; species Crypturellus tataupa. The sequence goes on along the minus strand of JAWLRI010000203.1, from coordinate 125,010 downwards.
TTTAAGAGGCAGATGCATGAGTCTATCCTTGAGCAAGCCAAGATGACCGAGGTGTCTGTGCCATTTCATATACCCAATTTCTGTTCTGTAAGGCCCAGAGATGCTCACTCAGCTCTGTCAGGGAGGTTTCCCTTAACTTGCATGGCGGCTCTATGTTTTGTCCATCACAGGCTCCTGTAGAGTCATCCACCTTTCTGAGAGCGATTAACATTCAACTTGTACTGTATTTTGGGAAGTAGGTCATCTGTTCCCTTTCTGAGACCTTGAACAGAGGCTTCTGTTCAAGAAGCCACATTTATGAAATACAAGCAGGGTATGAAGAGAGGAAATCAATCCAAATTAAGAAAGAAAAACCTAACCCTATCACTCTAATACAGTCTTAAAATCTGTCTGAAACAGTTGTTCAGGACACTGAATTCAATTACCCTAGAAAATTCCTATCTACCATTTGCCTGCTATCACAGCAAATCAAGCTAGGTTTAACATTTCTCTGACAAGGAAGCTTACTGCCAATAATTTCCTGCCCCAGTCTAAACCACAGCGTCCTCAGGGTCCCTAACCATACTTGCCAAGAACGTGACATCTTCCCTCTGCTCCCATCATTCTCATCATTCCCTCTGCATTTACTGGACAAAAATGCCTGCATGTGATGGTAAAACTGGCCAAGACAAGTCTTCTTTCTTCTCTTCTCACCCACACCCAAGCAAGGAGTAAGATTTCCCCCTTCATCCCTCGAACTTCTGCAACACCACCAGCTCCAATAAGCAAGAGATGCTCCAATATGCCTATGTTCCCAGGTCACAACAAAAGGAAAAGAAAAGAATCATCACACATCTGGCTTACCTGATCCTCAGAGAGCTGTGATATGTGATTCACCGCAGCATAAGACTCTATCTTCGGGTTGAAGTGATTGATGATGGCTCTGAAACAAAGACATTTTCACAGGTCTCAGCAACAGTTTAGGGAGGCAGCAGAAATTCCTCACCCACCTGAACCAGTACATATGAAGCCACGGTCCTCCACCAAGTGCTTCCCTTCACACCTGGCACTGCTGGCGCTGCCAACAGTGGCCTCCCTATGGAGAAGCTCGTGTCCATTCAGCATAATGCAAGCACCGGCACTGCCCTAGGCGCGGGGGCGTCTGTGCAGCACATACGGGGCTGGGCTTGTGCCTGCGCCACAAGGAGCTACAACTGGATTGGGAATAGGCTGCTTGGTGGGATAGCAGAGACACAGGCAACCTGGAGATCCCAGTCAGACCCTACTCAAAACATGCACCTCTTGATTCCTTCTAAAACCAGCACTGCACAATGCTTTGCCCTAGGTGACTTTGTTGTCTGCTGTATAGAAGCTGATGGTTTATTCATGTTGATTTTCAATCTGGTTAGAAATTTTGTAGTCAGCTCTTACCTGTGGTGATCGATCATTTCCGTCACTACCTCTTCCATAAAGGCTTCAGCCCTCAGCTCCATTTAGGTCATTAAAGATAATGCCTGAATTTGCACTGTGTCCCAAGCACGGCGGTAGGAGCACCGGTCAACCCTACTTCTGTGCTGCATTTCTATCACTGACTGCACTAGGATGCTTCCCTTCCCTCCTAGCAGGATCGAGACATATAGCTGGGAAACTCAAAATGCAAAGTAAAATAAAAATATATAAACAAAAAAACACCCAACACCTTCTGCTGGAATATTTCCTTGGTTTCTACTTTCTTTTTCAGGTGTAGTTGAGAAAACAAATGGCAAGACAGCAAAGTCTCCTCAGGTGAGATTTTGCTGCTGGCCTCATTGGGACTCCTGAGACCAACTGCAGAGGCTTGGGCTCATGATGAGAAGAGCCCATCTGAGTGCTCAGCACAGTGGTATGCACTGACGGATGCCTGCAGCAGCCCGCCTGGCCAAGCTACACCACAGCAGCAGCAGTCCGGGTTTTCACTCTCATATTCATCACCCTAAAAATCCACTCCAGCTCCCTTGGCTGCGCTTTAACGGGCTCCTGCCTCCCACACATCTTCCTGCCAGGAGGCCTTTCTGCAGCTTTCTCAAGATCTCACTGCAGCTAAGATGCTGAGTTCAGAGACAGTGGTGTTTGACGGTGCTGATCAGAGCTGGTGGAAAGAGAACCCCCTGGAAGCATCTTTAGTTCTTTAACTATGCAGGTAAACAAAGGGGAAGGGAAGTGCACCCACAAGATAGAGAGGAAAGAGCAAAAATGCCACAAGACCTGCCAGAATCCGCATATTCCTGGCTACATTTCCAGCTACACCTTGTCAGCATAACAAACTGGGTCCATACACAGGGATTCTAGTGGTTACTCCTACAGCAGTAGCATGTACTTAGCCTGGGGGGTGGGCTCTGCAGTTTCTCTCGCCTTGACAGAAATGCAAATTCAGCAGGGCCCTCAGCAGCCTTTCCTATCCCTTCTGCCTCCGGCAAAGAGCGGAGTAGCAGGTAGAGACATGCCTAGACTCTTCCCATGCCGATCTGAGGGGGAAGCGGCTCCTGTGAGTCACTATCACACTCCCCATTACCCAGCGCTCCGACTTTCAAGGTGCATGTTTCATGCCTGGCTGCAGTCGTGTTTACACTCCTACAGGACACACTACAAGCTATTGCAAAGTAAAGAACGGGAATACAGACTTACAACAACTTAACTCCTGGCTTGACAGAAGGTTTGGCAGCTCGGTGGGGTTCAGTGCTCTCACATGCTTCCAACATTTACCAGGGAACAGATTTAGCATGTGTTTGTACCCACTGCTGTGAAGCGCTTCACATGGGCTGCCTGCTCAGAAGTCCCTGCTCATATCTGAGCTAGTGGAGCGGCACCTGCAATCACAGCTGGGAATCACCCAGGGAAAGCAAACCAGCAACTGGCTGCCACGGCAGCAAGAAGCAAGAGGCATTAAGGGGAGCAAAAATTGCATCTTCTTCCTCATTCTTCACCTAAAGGCAAATGGGACTAGTAGAGGAAGTTCAACAGTTCAATTCATTTTAAAAGAGCTCTTTCCACTATGAAGAATCCTTTCCCAACCTGATTTTCTGCAGAGCTGCTTTCCTGAAACTGCTGGCAGCCTGGGAAAGAGGGACACAAAAAGCCTGGATTGAGTGTGAGCTCTGCCAGTCCAGCTTTCACTGTCCAGCACTCACCCAAGGCCACCTCTGCAGATGGTCCAGTTCCTTCCCACAAATCTGCATTGTGAAATTCCCCCATCCTCCAGCCTAAGCCAAGGAGCAGCAGCAGAGCCTTCCTGCATAGCCTGCTCTGTTGTGCCTCTGTTGCTTGTCTTTGGAAACTCGTGCTGTCCCCAGGGCATGCTTTGAGGCAACTGGCCTCCTGGGCTCCTGAGCAACAGCTGGAATTTCACTTTGCAAAGTTGCCTCTCCACAGGCAGCTCGTCCTAGAGACAAGGCGGGGAAGGTAGCTTTTAAGCACAGTCTCCCCCTTATGGGCAATAGAACAGCAACTCTGCCATCATTAGTTCACGACACCAGCATGCCACAGCTGAGCCTTGGCAAGGGTTTATTTTTACACTGTGATTGCCTTTATGACTGGGATATCAGCCAGCACATAGTACCTTTGGGGAAGAGGAAAGGAATGGTTAAAGCTCTTGCAAAAGATTTTTGATCCACTGTGCTCTGAGATCTTTGTATCATAAAAATATAAAATAAAAAAGAACTCCCTTGTTTGATATTCATAAAGCACTGGCATCTTCTTCAGCATATTTGATTGGCAAAGAAACGGTAAAGTATTAACCGAAACTTCCCCACCCAGTCTTTGATAACGAGCACACTTAGATATTTCCACACTGCAGTATCTCTTGGTGGGACCAGCTGCTATTTATCATACAAACATCAGTGTATTTTGGGATACAGCTTTCTAGGGACCAGAACACTCAGGAGCACTGGAGAGCTGTCTCTTCTTTAACTACACTCTGTCCTCTGACAGATTCACAGTTCAGCAGCCAACTGGCAAGAAGGAAGGCTGTGGTTTGACAAGGGAAGGGAGCTTAACAGCCGCAGCAGGTGAAACAGAGGTCCAAGAATCAAAAAAAAAAAAAAAACTCTCAAGGGTTTGTCTTGTGGTTGATATTTAATCCTCCAAGGAAGACTAAAAGTGTTCTCCACAATCTTATCCCTCAATCTCACAGGGAAAATCATTTACACATTGGTAAATTTTCATGTAACACATCAGTGCTCCCAAAAAAGGAGACATTTGCTCCCAACTTGCTTGTGCAACTCTTCAGGGAGCAGGCTGCCGAGGTGCCATGCTGCCAGAGGGCATGCACAGGTTCACAGGAGCTTGTATTTCCTTCACAATAAGAAGGCCAACACACTTGGCATTTAAGCATTTATTTTGGATGGCAGAAGAAAGTGATTGCAGGAAAAAGTATAGAATGCTTTTCCTCGATTTAGGAGCCTAAGCACCAACAAATCGTAAGCTTGCACTAGCAATGTTAATCCTGTTATATCAATGAAAGTAGGGCCTGCTGCAATTAGGTGCAGAGTATAATGTAATTCCCCAAAACTCTGTCTGATAGAAGCTTCCTAACTTTGGCTGCTCTTGAGGCTGCTACAACTGGTCTTTCTTGGACTGACTCCCACTAGAAGTTTCTCCCTCAAAACTGTATAGGTTAGAAGGGGAGATGTGCGGATGCTGGTCCTATTTTCTCCAAAAGAGCAAAGAGCAACATCCCCTGCTCCTTCTCTCACCCTATTTTTGGCTGAGGAGTAGAGGCACATCCAGCCAAGCAGCAATCCGCTCTTCACTACCTTCACTCCCAGCAGTGTACTTCTACAGTGGCTGCAGTAACTTTCCAGACAGTAGGAAGCATTTTAGAAATTGCTTCCATAACCTCATTCAGAACTGTCTGGTGCTGCCCCTTGACAAACTAAAAAGTAATGAGCACTGCCCTTTTGGATAAAAAACATTAAAAAACAGTTTCTGGAGATGCCGAGGCTGCTGGCAGGGAAGAGCTCCTGTGAAAACAGATACAGCATGTGGAGATAAATGATCTAATCGATTCCTCAATTTGATCTGCCACTACTTGCAATAACACGTGAGAAGTGCACCAGCAACACCAAGCTACTGGCCTTTTAACTCCAAGCATCTTCCACTCCATGGGTACTCACTCCACGGTTGCAAAAAGCCCAGCCCTGCCTGCCTCAACCACACAAGAAGCTGGTCGGGGTCAAGTGTGAAGGGAAGGCAAAATCGCTATGCTCAGGCAGGCAGCACTTCAGTATGTTTGTGTTGACCTCCAATTCTCCCCATCAAACTGTTGCAGACAAGTTAATAGCCACCCCGCTTGATGGCAAGTACATTCCTGGAGTCGCATAAGACAACACTGCCACCTTCTCCAGAGCAAAATTAAGCACTCTGTAGGTGCTGAAAACAGGATAAGGAAGAACAGAAAGGCTGCAAAGCTTTTTATGGAGATGGGAATGCTGAGCTATCATTCTCCCTCTAGGAACCTAAGTCTTTGCATTTACCGTGCAGATGCAGTCCGCAGAGTGTGGTGCAAAGCTTTCTGGTGCATAACTGAACATTTGCACAGCAAAAGCTGCCCCACAAGCTCACATCTCAAAAAGGGAGACCTAAAATGCAGTGCTAACTGTTCAGGAACAGCAACCAAGAAAGCTACCAGTTTGTGTCCCATTTGTCACCTCCAAACCAACAGGTCCATCTTCCCCTCGCATGCCTCAAGTTTCCCCCTTTGTACATAGGAATAATAATAAATACCTCTACAAAGTGTTTTAAACCATCAAGGTGAAAAGGGCTCAGAAGGTTTTATTACTACGTTGCACATTGCCCAAGCTCAAATAGCAAGGTACATCTACCACGGAGACCAACATGTACAGAGACCACTCATCCTCCTCTCCACGTCTCCACCATGCAGGGGAGCTGTGCAGAACCCCAGCCACAAGCCTTGCTTCCCTGCAGCAAGCTGGCTCCCAGCAAGCTCCCAACTCATTTTGGGAGGGGCAAAGATCCTGCCTGCAATAATCCTCGCTCTTAAACACTCCCAGCACTCGTGAAGGCAATAACCCCCCCCCATAATCTGTTCAGTGCCTGCAACAATTAGATTGAGTTACTCTGTGTGCACAGCCCCATGTGGTAGGAGGTGAGAGGGTTTAGATTATTTTAAACACATGTCCAGGAGGCAGTGCTGTAAAGCACACATACCATTCAGGCCTAAGCTGTGTGCATCAATTAAATCCAAGTAAACCCCCTGGAATGGTGCACTAAATTCCTCTGTCTACTGCAGTTTAGCTCCAATCTGTTAAATTTCTTCTGCTCCTACACTTTTTTGAGTACTGACATTAAGCTGAAAGTCCACAACTCACAGTGGGAGGCATCTTCCAGACACAATAATAAACTGTAGGGGAGAACTGAAGACAAAAGGATATTTTAGTAAAAAGCTCTCGCTTTACAGCTTCCAAGAAATGCCTGAGTCAGCACAGGTGTAATTGTCCCAGAAGAAATAAGCCCATTACACCTGTTCAGCTCTGCCACACTGAAACTTATTGATTGCACAGCCGGGCACCACAGGCCAGAGACACACATGCTGGCTTCCTTTAATGAGGATGGGACAAAAGGGAGCACATCTGCCAGCTGAGCTCCAGCCATCCCTGCGCCGCTCCACAGGGAGATGCAAGGGCTGCGCTTCCTGGCTCAGTGGGCAGCTCTTGCAGTGCCTCTTCCCACTTTACTGTTAGCTGGATACTATCCTGATACAGCATGCAGGACAAGCTGTTTTTCTTCTACTGTTGTTCATGTTCATTTAAGCCAAGCAAGTTTGTGTCCAAGGGTTTAAGTGAAGCAAATCGAGTACCTCCGGTCTCACACCTAAACCACTTCTGTGGGGCTTCTTGCCTAGAAAGTGCTCACAGATGAGCAGTTGACTCCCTCAGGATAGGTGCACTACCTCACTGGGCAGCACTAAAGCATGATGAAACACAGGGAATTCAGCAGCTTGAGTGTTTCCATGCAGCCAGTCCCCTGTGGGAATTGCTCCTGCAAGATCCTCCCAGTCACCCTGCAAAGCTCAGGTGTAGCCTAGACACATTTATGTTTCTTTTTCCCCAATAAGCAGGCATCAAGAATCTTAACTACACTTAATCAGTGCTGCTACCAGATTGAATGGTGTGAGTGACAAAATACTGTTCAGACCCTGGTAGTGAAATTTTTCATCAAAACACAGGGCACTAACCTGATCAGTATTAGGAATATTAATAAAACCTGTTGTTTTGGAGGTGACAAATGGGACACAAACTGGTAGCTTTCTTGGTTCCTGTTCCTAAACAGTTGGCACTGCATTTTAGGTCTCCCTTTGTGAGATGTAAGCTTGTGGGGCAGCTTTTGCTGTGCAAATGTTCAGTTATGCACAAGAAAGCTTTGCATCACACTCTGCGGACTGCTTTCCTGATGATCCGTCATTGTTTGTTCTTCTACAACTCTGTAACTTGAGGCGGAATACATTTCTTGCCTCAATCATGTAATCTGTAAGAGATCACCAAAATAATAACCTCAAAAATAAAAGACCCTCCATTACACCTCAATTACAGAGATGAAGAGTTTAAAAAAAAAAAAAATCAGTGTTTGTTCAGCTCTAAATACAATCAGGATCGGTGCAGTTTTACAGAACACAAGAGTATCACAGACATGAAGCCTGTCTGCCAGGCTCGCACGCTGGGTCCCGAAGCACATAGCCCAGTTACAGCTTGTCCGAGCTCTGAGCGCTGCCCATGGGAATTCACAGGCCAATGAGTGGGACGTTTAACGTCAAGGAAAATACCTAACCTTCCAGAGTTGTTTTACCAGCTATGACACTTCAACGAACTTCTGAAACAAACTGCTGCCATAGGGCCCTGCCTACCTTAATATCTGCACAGGCTCACAACACATTAGATTAGCATGTTACTGTATATACACATATTAATATGGAAGCATTGTTTTCCAATATCTAACCAACCTTTTGTGCTCTACATGTTCCAAAGTCCTTTTATCTCAAATATTTTCATTTGCCTGGACAAAATTCTTCAGATGTACCAAACAAGAGGAAAACACAGTCCAAGGACCGAACAAGCCACAATTCCTGCAAAACTTAAGCAGCCTTTAGTGCAAACAGTGGGGTGCTCTCAGCACTAGCAGACAGGTGTTTTAAAGCAATGAAATGTGTCAAAAATACCATCTGAACACCAAACAGAGGCCTTTAGCTATAATTACCCTTAAGTCTCTCAAGCACAAGCCAGCCTGTTCTCAAAGAAAAAGAATCAGGTGAAAAAACAACCTAAAAGCCCAGTCTTGATGTAAGAAAAAACAAAACAAAACAAAACAAAAACCAATCAAGCAAACAAACAAAAAAAAAATCAAGAAAAGAGAAAAGAGGAGAGTATTTGCCAGTGGTTCTCCAGAAGGGTTTCCAGAGACCCCTTCCACTGTAGGCGGTTCAGCACCTACCCATTGCCTCACAATTGGCATTACAAACTTACAGCCAAGCCTTCCAGAACAAAAGAGATAGCAAAACCTCAGGTAGGATCAAAACTTGAAATATTTTAAATTATTTTCATGTTTAAATTATGTTCATACCTTACATTTCATGTAAGGTATTCATTAATGCCTTAGTTAGTCATTTCACCACAGAGTGCTTAACCTGATGGAAAGCACAGTGTTTAGCTTACTGGAAGCTGCCTTTGGTGTAGGATACCATATGGACTGCACACACCACCTTCCAAACATGCAAAGCAAAGAGCAAAATTTTAAAAGTTTATATCCCATCCCACTGGGCCCTTTTAAAGTTCTGAGACAGGCAGCTGGTACAGCTGCTGGTCTAATTAACAGAGTGAACAGTTGCCATCAACTACATATCATCTCGAGAGAGTGGAAATGAATTACATTACCCCATTCTGTCAGGTGCGGCCCTGCAGATACTGCACGGGGTCTGCAGCACCCTGCTTGTGGCAGCAAGGCAGAAACCTCTCCTTAGGTCACATAACAAGCCCTATTCTACTGCCTCACCATAAAAACCGTGCCTGTGCCAAAAGAGGGAAAGGAAGACACTGAAGCATCTGTGTTTGTCTGAATGGAGTGAATAAAAGGTTGGAACACCACAATCTAGTCATAAAATAGCTAGGACATCAAATCACATTAAGAGAGAAGGGAAAGGAACATTGCCTAAGCAAGAATCAGCTACAGTCAAAACTACTTCGCAAGGGAAATGAAGCCGTGTCCCACAATGAAATTTAATTACCTTAATAATTATGCTGAGTGTCAGCTATCTGCACAGCCACACAAGGAGTTCACAGTTTCAACCTCTCAGGCATTCCTTGTCACCATGCGGACTGAAATCTGTTACTTACAGAGCAATTCTCTGCAAACACAAGATGCTGCAAACCTTGCAGTATTTCCTCCTCAGACAGGTGCAGATGGAAATCACATTTGCAGGGAAGTGTCTGATGGATCCAGCTAACCAATGTGCTGCCTGGACAAAATTCAGGACGAGAATATGGACACTGACAACAAACCCAGAGTGAATATGAAGTGATCAAAAAAGATGTCACCACATATTGCTTGGGACAGGGAGGAGAGCTGATATTCAGTACCAAGGAAAGCTGTAGAGTCAAATACATGAAGTTAAATGAATATAACTCCTTTGTTACTATTTCACGTCTGAAGAGGCTGGAGGATGTATAATTGATCGTGTTTCTGGTTTCCCAAGAAAAGGTGTCTGGCTTATGAACTGGTGGAGTTTAATCTCACAGATATGTAGCTCCTTTGCTGTAGGTATTTCACAGTCCCAGTTTCTTTCTTTTAGTACCCCTAACTTGACAAGCTCCCTCCATCTTGATCTCTGCTGATCTCATAAATCTACTCTCAGTATCTAAGAGGTGATGATGAGAAGAAAGGGATTTACTGCAACAGAACAAATTAGCAGTTGAGTTACTGACCGCAGATGGACATTAAATCCATTCCGACTGCAAAGTAAAACACAGCACCTCAAGCCAGCCTAGTCACACACTCCTGCCTCACTTGATGACAAGGAGGACAAAAAGAGAGGACTCGGGCAATTTATCACAGCTCAGGCAACAAGGGAGCTTGTTAAAGTCACCTACACAGAGCGTTTTTAGAATCACTTCAATCTTTCTTTTCCAATATTGTACATCCTAACGCCATCCCAAATTCATTCAGATGTTGCTAAAAAGCATTCAGCTGAATTAGCAGCTGAAGGACAAAGACAGCTTTGGCACTACTTTCCCACGCTACATAACGAATGAGAAAATTGTATTCCAATACTCACCCTCTCCTCTCACCTGCCATCAGATCCAAGATATATAGATATACACACACACACACACACACCTGTGCTCATGTTTCCCTAAGGAGTTTGCATTTTGTATTTAATATCTATATCTATTTTTTTCTGCTCTGTACTGAAAGAAAGGCCAGGGAAATGCATTGCCTATTTAGAATGTGATGCTTTTAACGTGGTTTTCTAATCCAAGAAACAATGGAGCAACAAATGTTTCAAATAGCAGAATTTTCCTATCATGCAAGTTAAATAAAAAGCTCCTCTTCTACAGCGTTATGTTACTGACGTATAGTACTGCAGAGCATTTTTACTCTTTACAGGTTATAAAGTGTTCTGAAATGCTCTAAAGAAAATGTAATGTAAAAAAAAATCAAATAATGTTTTTAATCACATGTGATATCAACAGGTGGCACAGACAAACTGCAAGCAGCAAGACTTGCTATAGCGCACAGTTAAAAGCAAGACTTTTAACTGTGAAACACAGCTAAGGGTTCACTTTTGAATTTTTGTTACAGTAGAACTCTACTTAGAGAGCTTACATCCATGCTAGATACAGAAGTGAGCTAATATATAACCACACATTGCATCAGGTCCTATGGGCAGTAGCATGAGATAGTTCAAAATAGTTGCAACTTCGTGAAGCTTGTGGTGCAAAAACTGGCATTTCCAATAAACCTTCCAGAACTTGAGCCAACCTCTGATATGCAATTTCAGAAGGAATCACCGGCCCACACACCTTTATTTTTTTAAATGGAGAGCATCCATATGTTCTTTTGTAGCTGACAAGGCTTGCAGACACTCAGCAGATGGGTGAGATGACACCCATCTGAAGTTCAGCAACCAAAATCAAAACCACAAAAAAATATTATCCTAAATCAAAAGAAAATAAATGGAAAAAAAAGAAAAATGATGTGAAAAGCCAAATGTTCTCTTCTTAACTATAAATTAATGAAGGCCCAAAAGAGAAGCCATGGCACTTGGCTGTAGCTACTTCAACAGGCTCATTTTGATTCAGAATTGCTCTAACACACACCAGAACATCCTGAGCATTAAGAGGCTGTTGAAATCTTGAATTGACATTTTACATCTGCACTGGCAAAAATACAACAGTGATTGCTCATATTAAAATATTTAATTTTGTCCTCAATTCCTTTTAGCTCCTGCATTAAAAACAAAAGTAACATTTGTCTCGTAATCCATTGACTTTAGTAAGCAGAGTCCTATTCCTGCTCCACCTCACCATGCTTGTGCCTTCGTGAAAGCAGTCAGGACCTTTCTCACACTGCTGCTTATAAACCAGTCAAAGCAATACCATATTAGTGTTAAAAAAAAAAAAAATCTGTTATCAGTGCTGCTCTTCAGTAAAAGGGGAGAATTGTCCAATGCAAGCTTTTGGGGAAATATGTAAGAGCACAAACACCTTACATAAAAAGCCTTCATCCCGCATACAGGTCACTGGTACAAAGTTAAAGACTGCCAGTAATTACTGGAGACATATGTGAAAGACACAGCAGTTTCCCCTGTGCTTAAAGGAAAAAAATCTTGCTATGCAACTTTTATTATCCTGCCTACAAGTCATTCTGAGCATGTGTAGAATTATTTCTTGTGGACAGGTACACACAGAAAGACAATTTAACCCAGGCCAAGCACTCCCTCTCCCTCTAACCTAATACAGCATCGTTGCCAGGTAAGGTGCTATAAAAATCTAGTTCTGCAAATACTAGTCAAGTTACAGCAGAAAACCACTTAGTGCAACATAATGCAGTCAGGCTGCCTCCTGCTATTCGACCAAAATCCATTTGCCCAAATCAATATTTTGCTGACTATTAAAAAAAAAAAAAAAAAAAACATTAGCCATCAGCCCTCCAGTGCTATGTAAAGGAAGGAAATTACCTTGCACAACAAAACTTCTTTGTCAGCAGCAAGATCCCTAGACGAATTAAACCATCCACGTCATTAGAGAGCTTGAATTATTATTTTAAATACCAGGTCAGATGATTACAGAACCCATCTAATATCAAAGAGATTAATTGCTGCTTTAACAGTCAACATGTGCCAGTTAAGCACCCCAGCAAAATGATTCGGGCTATGGGATTTGAAGCTAATAAGCGATGACACTTACTTGTTTGAAAGAGGTTTGCCAAAGCCTGGCAAGAAAAAACAAGAACAAAGAACTTTCTATACAAAAAAGAGACTACAGAATCCTCTGGAAAACAGAAAAATACACACACACCCCAAAAGCAATAAAGACACCTTAATTCCAATGGGTAGATCTCTATTTGGTTTTACAAACAAGCCCACACTAGATTATTCAACAAGATGATCAAAAATAGAATCAGGTAGAAGATGGAGATCCCCTTTCTTTAAGGAGTGCTTCAGCTTTTTTAAAAATTGTCTTTTTATCAAATTATAAATAAGGCTTTAATTTTCCTCTGAAAAGACTATATTCTTGATTTGGGTTACCAAAAACTTCATTTGGATAAAATTCAAATTTTCTGCCCAACTCTGATATACAGACCTTTTTTTGGGAAAACTGTGACAACTTAATTTTTCATATTTAAATTGCACAACTGTTAAGAAAAAAAATGGAGTCAAGGATATTTCAAAATAAGATTTGTCAAATATTGCAAAGTGTTTTGATTTCAGAGCTTTTTGTAGGAAATCGTTTACATTCCAGTTTTTTTCCAAGTAATGTAAGTCCTGGGTTCAGGATTTCAGTGCATAGTGCATCTCTGTGCCACACACCTATTAAACCCTCAGGTCTACAAGTTCACCTCTCCTTTCCAGCAGGATTTTGCTTGCTTCACAGCAGAAAGGTCAGCTCAAGATCCACAGACTTGTGCTCCTCAGAGGCTGCACCACTGTATGCAGGAGAGGTACAACTGCCTCAAACAAGAAGTCACTGCAACATAAATGTGGCCATAGGATCCTGGCAGAAAACCAGCGTTATTGACAGTAAGACAAATTTGGGGTCCTGCCATCCTAAGCTGTCACACCTGCTCGTTGCTTAGCATGTTGCCTGCGCTGCTTTACTGTAAGCCAATACGCTCTTCCTGACCTTTACTTTCCACAATCCTCAAAGAGTCTGAAAAAATTAATATTCATGCAACTTTTAAAGCTTCATTCTGCATAACAATGAACAGGAAGAGACAGCAGCGCAGGAGAACAGGAGTAAACAGGGTGCTCACCCTCCTGCATAGCAATGGCCAACCTGAGAGCACCAAGAAACCTGAGGGACTCACTGTGCCAAAACAACTCTGCCCAACACGGTGCCTCGAGAGGCGGCACAGAAAGCACAGAGACTGACCTGCAGCCGAGGGCCTCTTCACTTACATACGCAGGGCAGGAATGAAAGCTCCCAGACAGGCTAAGATGGACTTTCTAGGCTCTCCCTTCAATCCAAGCGTTTGTGACTCAGTGACAGAGGCACATTAAATACTGACTTCATTCCCAGCTCGATTTAAGCAGATTTTAATACACCATCAATCATCCTATCACTCTTAAGTGGTTTTAGCCATTTCATAGAAGTTGGAATCCGATAGTTAACTGTTATGGGTCCCGCTGTCTCCCAGCTCTAGCAGAGGTTATGATGCTGCACAGTGCAGAGTTGTGCACACCAAGTACACATCAGTCCACCAAGAAATTCTCCAGCTGAGTCCTGATTCTGTGCCCTGGCAGCAGCAGATTGCACTGCAACACCTTGCTTGCTTTTTCTGACTGCGGGCATCATTTGGATTCAGTCTTTGCCCTTCCTTTACACGTAGGGTGCTGTTACAGTAAGTGCTGCTGTGTTTAAACTGCAGAGCGCAGGCAAGCGTGGCAACAGGCCTCTTGGGAGGGCTGGGCTGCAGACTCAGAGCAGATAAGCAGGACTTCACATGTCAGAGGATGTCTTGACATCTTAACCTACAGATGCAAACACCCTCGAGATCACAGTGGTTAAGAACATCAGTGCTACAACAACACTTATTTGTACTGTATGCACTTCTGAAAAAAGCAAGATACACTTTGCTGAAATAGTATTTTTTTTTTTTGCCCTTCATAAGGTATGAGGCCATCTCCCAGCATGGATTTACTGCTTTGTCCATTACTTCCACAACTACACATGAAAGGTTGAATAACTCAGTCAAGAAAAAAACTTCTATTTTTTAAGCAATAACAAAAATGAACTCTGAGGCTGTTGCACTTTAGCTTTCCTTTGCTATTACAGCTTTTAATAAACCTCTTACTTTTTGAAAACACAATGAACAAAACTCTGGCTCCCACAGCAAGACAAGTAGGGCTGAAAATAGAAGCGACATATGCCATTTTCTGATGGCGAGGATTGGTGGACAACTTCTCTGCCCTTCCTCAGAGGACAACTCCTTTATCGTGGCCCACAACCATGGCGCGTGGCCATCACTATGATTACCAACAGCAGGGAAACCCAAAGTTTGCAACCCATTAACCTCTTGTTGGATCTCCTATCTGGTCTGCGCTCCTGAAAGCAAAATCTTTCAAAATTAGTCCCAGGAGAGTTTTGTTGTTTAACTGTTGCAAAATGTCAGCAGGTCTAAGGCTGTCTTGGAAAGGAATTTTCTCCATGCAGAAACTGAAGCCTCAAGAGTCACAATCAAGGCTGAATTTGTTAAGTTTTAAATACAAGATGAGACCTTTGACTCAGTCTTGGGTGACTCATGAAGCCCCAGGTCACTAGATCAACTAAAGTTGTGCATATAAGAAACTAGTGTATTTAACCACTCTATCTCTACACACAGTAGTCTAGTAGTGTCATGGTAGTAGCTTGCTAGAGCATCTTTCACAGAAGTATCCTGTCAGATAAAAAGACTTAAAAAAAAAAAAAAAAAAAAAAAGCCCGGGTGGAGGAAAACAAACCGCTTCCATAGTGTACTACAATGGTCAGCCCTCTGATGAATCAGGATAAGTAATTTGCATTTTAAATTTTGTTTCAAGGTCTACCTATCAGGGTTCTTGGTGATAAATTTTTGTTTTGGGTACACGTTTGGGTTTTTTGCTTTGTCACTTTATCTTCACAAACATGCTTGAAGTGAATTAGGCTTTCATTTTAAAGAATGAAAAGTTGCTGAAATCTCAAAAGCATTTTTACTAGCTTCACAATTGAGGCTCTTTTATCCTCTCTGTTATTTCAATATCCTATTTGAAACAGACACCAGCCAAAACTGCAGGATATATGGTTATAAAATCACTTTCTGCATCTGCTAATATTTCAAGAGCCAACTAAACCTTTTTAGCTGAAGAAACCTAGAGTAAAGCTGCCAGTCAATGCTTTTTGAGTCATGGCTTTCGAAGATACATTCCTCCATTTGCAGGCCAGCACTTGCTTTCTCATGAATTGCATTGCTTGACAGGTTAAAAAGCCATTCAGATCAAATTGCCTCATCTACTTCATGATTTACCTTTCTACCGGTCTTCCAGTAACCTGCAAAATTTATCAGAAACTCATATGCCCTTGTAGAATGCTGACAAATGTACCAAGTAGCACTAGGTTTCACACTCAGCCTCTAATGAAGCAAACTCCAATCATCCCTGCTTCCTGGGGACGTTTCAGGTAAGTACTTTGTCACATCATTTATTCTTTGTAGCAGCAGCATTGTTATTGATGCGTACTGTAGCTCCAAAATAAATATTAATACATGTGTCCATAGACCTTTAATGATCCTTGTTTTAAAATTAATACAAAAATGTTGTTAAATACCTCTTCCCACACTCTCACAAGTTTTACAAGCATGCATACAAGCTGCTATGCATGGAAATCAGGAAACAATGTTTAGAAAATGAAGGAGGAAGATCTTAAGCAGAGTCAGCAATTGAAAGACTTCTTAAGTTTCATACTGTGCTAATGCTCAGAGGGCTCTCAAAGTTCCTCTTGGCAAGGGGAATGCTTTTGGTAATGCCTCTAAATTCCTAATGTCTCTGCTGAAGGGCAGTCTGGTTCATGCAGTTTATTCGCTGTAGCTGAGACAGGGCACTTCATGGTAAATAATTTGAAGCAGGAACAGGGAGTTCTGAAATTGGCTTGTAAGTGTAGTTTGTGGTGTACTATTTGATCACATCAGCAATTTTGGGACAATTAAGTGCAGAAAAGTGACAGGAAGACGAGGCTCATCTCTGAAAATAGGATATATCCATGTTTGTTTTCAATTAACAATGCTAATAGCATGTAAACACATTCTTCATTTTGCAACTGTGGTAACTAACATCAGATAACTGCCAGAAAAAACATTGATTAGAATGAATTTAGGAGCATGCAAGTATATTCTTTCTCCTCTACAGGATCTACCACCCATTAGCTGACATCTCCAAAGCAGAAAAAACCCAGAAGGAAAAAAATCCTCTTTCCATAGCCTAGGTGTGCTGCATATCTTTTCGTTCTTCCTTTTTTCTAAAGGAAGGAAAAGAATACCCAGTTTAACAAATAGCACGTCCCTCTCCCTTTTTGCTTTCTTTACACATTACAAAGTAGAGCAAAAATCCAATTAAACTTCTGTAAACAGGTCACCTCAAACTCCCATATACTTTCTACATGACTGCCAAGGAGTTCTCAAACAGATCTGGACCCAGTCCAACTTGAAGTACTTTTTCGTGCTCTAAAGCCTGTGGAATTTCAAAAGGGCAAATTATTCATCAACATCCCCTACTAAGATGTATTCTGCAAAGCTGCTAGCACAAAATGCCTTTTTGCTATGAGTGGGCAAAATGATTTATTTAGTGTATATAATACATGTATAGCCTCTGAAGCACTGCGGTCCTTCTGACATAAAGACATACAAATATGAGGATTATGCAGATGGATCACAGGCACAAGACTGGATCTTTTTGTACTTCCACTGTGTGTGTGTGTGTATATATATAATATGATTTATAGATAGTTTCAGATGAAGTTTCATAATATTTTAACAGTAAAAGCTCTTCTTAAAGAGGAGATTACCACTTTCAAATATGTATCTGCCTACCCCTGTATATTGACTACTACATTAAACTAGAATAAGACAATAGACTTCTTGCTTCACAGCTACTGAGAAACTCCTAACCCTGATTAGGTTCACCCCAGACCAAAATGACTTCTGGGATGTTCATACAGCACATTTCATCTCGTACATCTGCATTATTTATGGCATTTACAGAGGGAAAATTGAAGGCTTTTATAAACTAAGACACAAATCAATATGAGCTCTTAGCAGATGGGGTCTTAGTAGGGTTCCACAGCAGCATCGTTCCACACCAAGTAAACCCTTTTAGTTGAACTGCTGACAACACAGGAGAAAAGATTGGCTTAGAAAGTCAGGATTAGAGGCACTCTCGGCACCCAGCATTTCAATTAATATATATTTGCCTTGCACAGAGGCCAAACAATCAAGGCCAAGTTTGTATGTGATATGCCACTTACTTAATAGAGAAGTGGTTTTACAGAATCTATTATACCTTCACAAAAAACAAAAACAAAACAAAACAAAAAAACATCCAACAGATTGCAAGCAACACAATAGCTCTGTTCATTTCCCTCCCCAAGCTAAGATAAAAAGACTGCGACACAGATGGCTTTCCCTGTCGGGGCACCAAGAAACTGGTGAGGAAGCGGATGGGAGGCACACTCAGCCTGGCACTTGCAGCCAGGTAAGCAGCACACCCCAGAGCAGACACTGTTCCAGCTCTGCTGTGTTGGTGCTTGCTGGAAGCAGCACACAGGGAACAGAACTAGTCCCAGAGACCAGCACTGGCAGGAAAGTCAGCTGGAGTCAAAGACTTAGTTCCTCGGCAAGGGAAAAATCCTTCCCACTTCACAGAATCACAAAATGGTTGAGGTTGGAAGGGGCCTCTAGAGATCAGCTAGTCCAACCCCCCTGCTCCAGCAGGGACACCTAGAGCACATGGCACAGGATCACATCCAGACAGATGCAGTGTGTCCCCAAAGTTGGGGACTTCACACCTTCTTTCCAGATAACACTACTCAAATTCACACTGGACAGTCTGCATAAAGAAATGCACTTCACAGAAAAAAACAACTTAGAACTGAAATCTCTCACCCTGATACATTTGTTTTCCTAAAAGATATAACTTGTGCACTGGATGAGAACTGATAATAGTTTATTTCAGATTTAGTGAAGGCTTCTCTTCAGAAAGTTAGTCAAAAGACTCATTTGATTTATATATATATATATATATAGCAGAGCCTAAGGGGCCTGGAAGGGCGTGGAAATTCCTTCAGAATAATCTCCAACAGAAAAATTGAATTATACTTAAGGAATTTTTTTTTTTTTTTTTTTTTTTAACACTGAGGGTAATGGAGCACTGGAACAGGCTGCCAAGAAAGGTTGTGGAGTCTCCTTCTCTAGATATCTTCAAAACCTGCTTGGATGCCACCCTGTGCCATGTGCTCTGGGTGACCCTATTGAAGCAGGGGGGTTGGACTAGATGATCTCTAGAGGTGCTTTCCAACCTTAGGCATTCTATGATTCTACATAGGAACAATTTGTTTTTTTCTTTTTGGTTTTATTTTTAAATCAGAGGCATCTCAAAAGGTCCCAAAATCAGACACCTTTAGCTGACAAGTGATAGGACACACAGCTTAAAAGCAGAACATAAATACTTTTTTCCTCCAACTGATGTTTTATCTGTTACAGTCAAATTGGGGCCAGCCAGAAAAAGAAAAAAAAAAAAGAAAAAAAAATTGTTAGTCTTTAATTAAAATCAAGCCTTGCTCAGTTGGCATGGTTTTTACTTTCATGAGATTTATGAGTTCATGATCTTGACAGCTCTCCATGAACTCTTTCTGAAGAGGAGGAAAAAAAATGAAGATAATAACTGAGGTTCCAAAGTCAAGTCAGGAGAGAAGAAAAATCTCCCACAGTTAATCATTCTGTGCCCTCTCTTCTCTCCATTATCGTTCAGCACTCTCCCATCTCCAGCAAGTGACACAGCTTTTTTTCCATTCCCAGAACTCAAAAACACTTCAGGACAGCAGATGCAGCTTACAGGAAAATACAGGCTTCTCTCTTGGGACAATCCTCTTCTAAACTACCAAAGACAATGTTTTCTGCACATACTAAAGAAGCAGTGGAAAAAAAGCCACTGGAAGGTTTGAAGATGTTCTCCATGCTAAGCTGATGTGGGTCAAAATGACCCTAAGTGACTCACTCCCTCACGGAGCAGTAACACCTTACAGACATGCAGCATTTGACTTCAGCCTCCAAATGAAGAATAATGAGAAATTCAGACTACACGCATAACCCAGACCTATGATTATAAGATGCAATCCTTGAACCAGAAAGCACTGGGGTGGGGATGTTGGCTTGTTGCCTTGTCCTTGGTAAAGGCTTTGAAGCAAAGAGCTGATTCCTGACAAGTTGCTGACTGAGATAAAATTTACGTAAACATAAAAATTGCTTTATTAAGTCAGGTATCAAAAGCCCACTCACTGTCCTGACTTTGAATGTGTCAGAATAGAAGCTTAGGGCACAGCACAAAAACAACAAAACAAACCACAGCTCTCACTTCCAGCCTCCAGTTCAAAATACCTGAAGTGTAGGTGATATCTCTATGACCAGTAATAGATGGAGTTTTCTTCTGTTAAACTCATCACTTTAAATTCACATAAGCTTTTAAGTAGTCTACATGTTAACTACAGTTTGCACGAAGCAGTATTGCTCTGGTTTGAACTTATTTGATCTTTTGATGTTCATACCTTCACTTTCATCTCCTCTCTGATACTTATTTTACAGACTTTTTCATTCTCTGTCATTTCTCTGAAGACATGTAGTATATATTTACACTTACCATATGGCATTTGATTCCATACCTTAAGTCATTCTGCATGTCCCTTTCTGAAGCTTTACTAGTCTCAACCTTTACTAGCTATTCTCTACCTTTCTGAACTTTCTAAATTCTAAATACATGGCAAATAAAATAGTTTAGTTAATACATGTTAATTAATACATTCTTGCCTCTAGGGATGAATTCCAGTAGAAAACAATACTTACTGGGGGAAAATGTTGAGAAGCAATCAAAAATACTCTAGTAGAGAAGGAGCTCTCCTTTAGACACGGAAAAGTGAGCAATTTTAAACACTTCAGCTAACATTTTGACTACACCGTGTTAAATACTACATCTGAAGAGATGTAACAGTTAAACAAGCAGCAGTTAAAAAGCAGCAACACCTGAGCCATTGTAAGCCACAGTTGCTGTGGGAACATAAGGTTGTACATAAATTCAAATCTAATGGTGTGAAAGGACAGAGGTTGGTTTGTATATGCACGAGGGGTGACTGCACAAAAAGTTCAAGGCATTCAGGAAGACTCTGGCAACGTCCTCTTTCATAAGGAAGGGAGCATGAACTCGTATCCCTAGAGCCTAGGGCAATTTCATAATGAGAAATTAAAATAGCTTTATCTGAAACTTTCCTTGAATTGTTTACCGCTGGCCTCCTTCAAGTTTAAGGCTGTTACCATAACTGCGACGGCATTCAGTTTCTCGAGTTTCCATCTTGCAGCTCTTCAGAACAAAAGGCCCCTTTGGGTATTGGCAGCGACCACATAGGCAGCCTCCAAGCACGAGGAAAGCCCTGCATGGTGTTTCCCTCCTAATCTGCCCTGAAGCTTCAGCAAAGCAGGACATACCGAACAGTAAGACTGTTATTTTTTCAGATTTTCCTGGACATTTCCGACAAGTAGGAAGCAAGGCTTCAGCACCCTGGACAAACTCCTGCCTGATTAATAATTCCCTACGTTTGCCACAATAGCTTCTGTTTGGATATTCCTTGCCCTAGGCTGCTGCATGGTGAGCCAGTGCCCAGCTAGTATCATTGCCATATTTGTAAGGAAACCCCAAATGCTTCCAGAAAAAAAAGACAACAAAATTAAAGTAGCGGTCAAAAGAAAAATAGAGACATCTTTCCTGAGGCAAGGAGAAAGCATGCTGTGCTAAACAATGTAATAATTAAATTGAAGAGGAAAATACCATTGTAATTAACATACAAAGAACCAGCACGGCCTAGCTAATCTCATCATGAAGAGATCGAATAAAGTAGTGTGCTTTTTATGGAGCAATTTAATCTGGCAAGCAATTAATCGTAAGAGCACTAAGTCAAACGAATAGATTTCCCTTTAAGGAGATCACATTCATCATTCGTAATGTATTCTAAACTGCAATTTGTTAGCCAGCCCCTGAATTTTACAGAAGACATTTACAGTCTTTCCTTGGTAGAGAAGTGATCCTTGACTGGCAGGAGGGAGTGGCATCAGTCTTAAAACCATCCAGCCTATTAACCCTAATGGGCTCCAAAGCAGTGATGCAAGAAAAAATTAACTTACAGGAAGATCCAAGTTTTTACAAGCTTTATACTTTAGAAGAACCTACAACAGTATTTACCGAACTACTGAATCATGTCTTAATCCACTGATTAGCCTTTAGGGTTTGACCCTTCTCGGAATTACTCTGGAACTGATAACATTATTACCGTGGAAAAGCAATGCCCAGCCTGGCTCACTGAGCGCTCAGCTGGATGCCTGGGCTGCTGCTGGTGCAAGCCGGGGACTTTCTGGCTTTCTCAGTCCTTGCCTATAAGATGATCCTTCCCTAACAAGTTTTAAATTGGTACTAAATCAGTTTGGATTCTGTTTTTCTCATCGACAGCAAGACTGTGTCAGATCCTCAGTGCTCTCAAATTGACTTCCCACTTTGTCCTCCATGCCACCCACTTGCTCACGTGACACTGCCCTTTGCCTTCAGCAGATGCACTTTACACTGTATTAGTAGCCACTAGTTATCACTTTGCTGGATTGAGTAAAACACACATGAAGCGTATTTTCCACGAAAACAATGATCCCTGTGGACTACCACTGGTGGATCGGTGGATCCTCATCCAAGTTCATCCTTCTAGAACACGAATTTGACGGTCTCCTGCTTTCCTAGCAAAGGCTTTTTCTGTTGAGTATCTTCTGCCTTGTTGTGTAGAGGCTATTGCTGTTCTCCTGCTTGCGTCAATCATTTGGATCAGGAAGATTAGCAGGCGGAGAGCAATCAAAGCTCACATCCTCCAGGTGTCCTTGGGCCCAAGCTGCTTCCCCCCCAAACACAGCAAACACTCTTAATTAAAAAAAAAAATTTAATCAAAAAGGACTCTGACAGCCGTACCGTGCCTCTGCAAACTAAGTCCTAGCACAAACTGTTGAACTGTATACAGAGATGTGTGTGGAACTTTTACTTTATCCAAAAATTAAATTTTCTGAATATAACTGTGACTCCAGACCATATGTGAAAAAGTACACTGCTAGGGACATGCAGCCTCTACCAGTGCCTTCCTGCCCCCATGTCACTCAATTCTAAAGACAGATTTTTGCTGGCTGTTGAGCTGTGCTGCCAACAAAATAATAACAGGACTAGACCAATGCCTGGCTGCTCTCAGTCCTCTTCCAACCTGATAATTTCCCTTATGCTCAACTCATATTGAAGGCTTGAATGGAAAGTAGCCCCATGACAAATCAAAGCTAAACAAACAGTCCTGGAAATAAAGTGCAATTAAAAATAAAGTTGTGTTCCACATCAAATTTGGGTATCATCGCCTCATCCAGAAGCCAATTAAAACAAAACCCAGATTAAACTGATTATGATTAAATCCTGCTTTGCTGCATCATCAAAAGGCCAGGGGTGGGGAAGAAAGGCAGACGTTAAAAAAGCAAAACCGACCAGAATACAGATTTGGGTACCCTGGGGCAGCGGGGGGCACAAAGAACAGCACAAGACATCTATCCTTGAGAACACCTCCCGATGCCTAAGCTTTTAAATTCCTCAGATCTGAACCAAAGTGTACAATACTGTTTCCTGATGCCTTCCTGCTATATAATATCATATTTATAATTAGACTAGTAACACATTAAAATGACAGCAAGAGCAGGCACAATTCATTAAACAATTAATCTACCCTAGCTATCATTTTCACTTGTCATTAACTGCCTCTTAAATGCCCTCAATTTCATATAGCCGTAGACTCTTCCTTTAAAGATACACACGGGGGAATATGCCATTATAGACATTATTCAAAGAAGCGCTTTCTGTCCCCATCATCAACCACAGTATTAATCATACTGAGAATAGTTTCTTCTCATAAATGACTGAGTTGCAAAGTTGGATCTCATCAGCAGAATACAATTTACTGACAAGTTTACAGATAGCAGATAGCACTGGGCATCTGCAGCAAGGCATATTGCAAGTCCTCTAGTTTTTAGCCTTTACTGATCTTTCAGATAGAGGAAAAAGTGAGGGGGAAGTTGTGGAGATGGGGGGGAAGATGTCAAGCAACACAATTTCCCTTTTATTTAATGGAGAAGTGTTCTGCTAAGCATCTTTAACAGCTGGACCCCGAGTTAATATATAGCACAGAGCACTCAAAAAAAAAAAATCTTTAGAGGTTAACTGGTACAGCCACCTACACAATGCAGGAGTAATATTAGACAAGGTTGCTCATGGCTTTGTCCAGGCAAGTTTTGAGCAACTCCAAGGATAGAGACTGCACAACCTTCCAGGAATTTGTTGACTGTTCCTCTTGCAAAGAATTAGGGAAGCATCTTCCTTACTGCAATCTGTGATTACTCACTTTTACTTTAACACCAGGCCAAACTTAAGATCTTGAAATACTTCTTTTTTTTCTGACTCTCCATTTCTGATAAAAGTTTATGCTAAGAGTAAAAGTCACCGAACAAGGAAGAAAAACAGGTGTTACCCAGTGAGAATTGCAGTCTGGCTTTGCTCCATCAACAAGGCTCAAGGTATCTCCCACACGGGCTTTCAAATGCTAACGAACAAAGAATCAGGAGACCTACTGCATTCTCCATTTACAAGGGAAATTCTGCCTCAGAACAGGCTTATCTCAAGCCTCCATGAAAAGTTAATGTAGAGCCCAGATTCCAAAGCAAACCAACTGTGTTGCACAATTATAAGGGGGACATTAAATATTTATTTTAAAAAGCATAAATAAAAGCAATGGGACGTCGAACATGTTCACTGCCCTGCTTAAGAGGCTCACTGTTAAGCCTTTGGAGACACCGTGTGAAGGACATTACATAAAGTATATCATATTCACAGTCCTTTGTCAGCAGCAAGAGCTTTACATTAATTAGTACAACGCACAACTTCTGGGAGAAGGATCCAGTTTAAAGTTTCCCATCTGAAGTCTGGGCAACATCATTGGTCCTTGCCTGTTTAGAACAATGGCATTTATCTCACCCTTAAAGTGCCCACCAGCTACATCTTTTATAGTGGATAGGAACATTTTCTTCAGAGAATTCAAAGCCATCCTTAAAATTCAGTGCTCTGCAAAGTTTGGAATCAGCTTTCCCTTAGCCACAAAGGCAGCCTTACTTCCCATCCTACAGAGACTCAAAAACTTTCCCTAATCCAACTAATGAGAAGAAAAATGTCATTGTAATTAACACACAAAGTGATGGTCTAATCAATCACTAAAGCAACAACATGACAAAGCTTTTGGGCTTTCACAGTCTTCTAGCAAAGTCAGGCAACAAAATTGCCAAAAGGATCTTTTCAGGTCATTCCATTTTTGGCCAGCTTGAAAATAAAACACACTTGAAAGGATATTTTTCTATCCTATCAAATAGGAGTCCAATGCAGCGAGGCCCCTTCACCACATCAGCAGCTTCCTGCTCAGGACACTTGCTGAACAGTGTAATTTCTTGGGCTGATGGCAGTATTATCTCAAGCCCAGTTCCCAGACTGAACCTTTAGGCAATTGTTATGTTGGCATTTCTCTTAACAGCAAGAAGAATTTACAAAAAACATCCTACCTTACACCAGCACAAACAAGGGGACAATTGTCTATAGCCATGCAGAGTCACATCAATGCACTGATGACAACATATATACATATATTAATATTTCAACTCTGCAACGTATTAGGTTACAACTTGTGTAAATTGTCAGCAGTGTCAAGAGAGAATCCTGTTGTCCCACCGCCTGCATGCTTGAACTTGCCCCTTCTGTAGAAGTGAGAAGCACTCACAGATCTGCATGCAATGCACCAGACTAGGGAATTGACCCAGGCTAAACCAACCTTTTTATTCTCTTTCTGCCTGGTTAAACCCTGGGTCAGGTCCCCAGTCTCCCCCTCATGGCATGCAGCTCTGGTCATGCAGGTTGCTGCTCATGTAAAGGAAAGATGCAGGACTGAAGGGGCAGTGAAGCAACCCAAAGTAACAGACAGGAGAAGTTTTGCCACCCAAACCAACATCTTTCATCTTATTAGCATGAGATACTAAAACATGATACCCCTCACAGATGAGCTCTTCACACAAACACTCTTACCTTCTTCCTAGTTGCCTTGAATAGCTGAGAAACAGCCAACCATATGGGCATTTTTGCCTGCTGAACCTTCACACTTAGTAGCCCTTGAAAGGAGCAAAGATAATCTGGCCTCAGAGCCAAACAAATGTTGCTGCCCCAGAGACACTGCCCCATCATTTTTGAGACTTTTTTTTTCTTGCAGCTACGAGAATTAGAAAATATTTTAAGAACACAAAATTATCAATGCTCACATTCTGGGATTCCCAAACAGGGGCTCTCCCCCCAAATATACTGGCATTACAGCCAATATAAATCAATCCAGTTGAGCCTCTGATGATTCATATGGTCTCTAGTTAGACACTGGGATGTGTGAATCCAAAATGTTTTTTGGAAGCATATCTTGACTTCTTGAGTTCCCTTTTTCCTCTAGACAGCATTTTAGTCTCAGCTCAGTCTTGGCTACAATACCTGATATTTACTGACTACTGTAAAGTCAACCCTGTGCTGACAGGAAGAGACAGCCTCCTCTGCCTTCACGAGGAAGGCCACCTGAAAACCAAACATTTTAACTTTGAAAGCTGGGACACACACGTTTTCTTTTACTGAACAAAATCTTATATCAGAT
Organism: Crypturellus tataupa; assembly: GCA_034781795.1. Lineage (NCBI taxonomy): Eukaryota > Metazoa > Chordata > Aves > Tinamiformes > Tinamidae > Crypturellus > Crypturellus tataupa. The sequence goes on along the minus strand of JAWLRI010000203.1, from coordinate 98,767 downwards.
ATCCTCCTCTTTCAGCTCCCTGGGAACCGAGCTCCAGATTTTGGTGTAATCTTCAAACAAATTGCAGTTTTGCAGTCATGCTAACCATCTATTATCCTTCCTTTCAGTTCAAGATAAGGTAGGTACTTCATTACCTTAATGAGCAGATGTACTTAATGACCTGGTACTTTGTCAATTTAGTCCTAAAGGAAGAATTAGCAGAATAGGACATTTACATTTCTAGAGCGAAAGCAAATTTTAGGTCCCCCACCAGTATAACATAATAAGAAATACACGTTACTGGGTTTTGAAAGGCTTTTCTTATAAGTACACACCCCATAGCCGAAGCCTTGAGAGAGAATAATAATTCTGGTTGCTGCTGTGAGCAACAGATTTCATTTAAACAGAAAGAGCAAAGCAGCATTACTCTACATCACTTTTCAAGGGATAAAGGTTTATTTAAGTTCACAATGGTTTTTACATTGTTTGGGTTATGAAGAAAGAAGCTTAATGTTCTCTCTCCATTAAAGCAAATCTTGAAAGCTAGATTTGAGACCACTGGAAATCACAGTCCCTTATATTTATTCCAAGAATAGGAGCAGCATGGGCAAAGTTTTTGACAAGTTATGAACAGCTGTTTCAAACTGTGCTTCAGTCTTGTTCCAGTAGTGCCAGATCTTGGAGCCAAATGAGGCTGATTTTGGAGCCCTTTTAATTCCTGCTTCTTCTCTGTGTTAGGACTACCAAAGATGTCTACTGTAAGACTGAAATCTATGAATTAGGAACTAAATGCAGGCCAGCCAGCATATGAGGGAGATCATTAAGATTATTTTGGTAAAGAAAGTGAAACAAGACAAAGCAACAAGGAGCTCTTCGAGGGTTTTGTGCTGCAACAAAAATCATGAGATGTTTACAAAAAAGCATCCTCGCTCTGCAGCATATGCTTTAACGTATTGTTGAGCTCATACACATCTTGCTTGTGCCTGGCAAGGGAATTTGAGACTAAAACACCTGCAAAGCGGTCAGGAAAAACAACCTTGATAAATACAGTCTGCGTCCACCTCCTAATTAAACCAAAACCACTGCCAATGCTAACATATATTTCTCTGCTATTTTTGTTTCTGCAGAGGCAGGTATTTGGCAAGCAAAACAAGGAGTTCTTTGGCAGGTGCTACACTTCTTCAGACTAGGCAGTTTAAATCCATCCCCAGTGTATCAGAGATGGGACCACAATCACACCCCTGAAGAATACTTCTCTCTTTCCTCCTCTATCAACCTTTTTTCCCAGAGCTCCAAACCCCGAATTCACGAGCAAAACTGAAACTTCATGATATGTGTTAATTTCCAATGCTAAATACAGAAATACAAAGGAAGATTAACTAGCAGCTTAACTCACTTTATCTTGCAGGCTCAGGGCCTGCAGTCATGAAACCAGTAAAGAAGAAGATCTGCAGCCTGAGTTCCGAGTTCCCCTGCTCACAGGGCAGCCTCACCTAGGGCAGACAAGATGAAATCTGGGTAGCAATTCTTCAGTAAGGGAGGTAACACCTCTCAGTAAACTTCATTAAGCAGCCCAGGGATCCCAGCTAACTTCCTGAAATGTTCCAATCTCAAGGATGAAATGTTTCTAACAAAAGCAAGGCAGACAAAGGTTCACAAGTGGGTAAACTCTGCAGACAGTTTGTGTGATTCTCATGAGTATCTAAGGCATTTCCTGAACTTAGGAAGAACAGCAATCCTATATGGCTCAAGAGGTTTTCCCTTCTGTTCAGTAAACGAACAGAACAGACCATTCACCTGTACAACCAATCCTTACAAAGCAGGTAAAACACAACATCTTTTTGCAAGTTCCCTATCAGGCCAACCTATCAATTTACTCTCATGAAGAAAATAAAAGCAGTTTATACAATTACAGACATTAAAAGGAAGCAAAATTAACCCAGGCTGCTATCTCAGGAACAAATCACTTCCACCTTGAGTGTATTCCCACCAAGTCAAACAGCCTCTGCTTATTTGTGGAAGAAGTTTCAGAGGGAAGCTGCCTGCCACAGCAAGACTTACAAGGGTATTGAAGAGGGATGGCAATGGCTACATCATCTCAGATACATTTTTTGCCTTACAAATATGTTTGCTCACAAGCCACATTAGCTCTATAAAACCTAAGCCACCACAAAAATACAGAAGAATTAATCCTCCTCCAAAGACACTTCAAAAAAGAAAAGAAAGGAAGTGCATCAAGCCAAGACACTAAGAACAGGTTTGTCACTGTCAGGGTCAGCTCTCAGGCAGCAGTGACTGAAATGAAAGTTACTGGCAAAAGGGAGAAGTGATCCAGGATGCACCCGACCAGCTCAACTAAGCTGCTACGGTTAGAGGAACCGGTCTGTATAATGTCACTCAACTAACTAATTTGCTCTCTGGATTGGCAGAGACAACATTTAATTATGTCACTGTATGAATGGAAAAAAAAGAAGGAAAATTATTGCAGACTGAAATCAGCTAGGGCATTGCAAGAGAAACAGCTAGTAAATAAAGAGCAATAATTGAAAGCTAAACGTGCTGTTTCATAAAGAAATCAGATAATCTAACAGAAATGAAATGTTAAATTATACAAGTAGAGAAGGAAACACACACACACACACACACACACACACACACACACAAAAAGTACTCCCAGCATAGATGGGGTCCATTAAAAGGTGAAACAACCACCTTGAGATAGTGCTGTTTAATTCTTTATTTTTCTATGTTGTTGCGGATCACAACTATAAGGGAGATCCTACCCACTGAACCCACCTGCTTCCTTAGTTCAGATGCCAACTACTGCCAGAACCAGTTCAGGTCAAAAATTGTTGCTGCTGGCAACTCAAAAGTTTCCCTACCAAAATACTTCAAGGTCAAAAGAGAAACAAACAGTAGCAGCAGCAGAGCTCTGAGTAACCAAGCTCCACTATAACCACAGGGGTATTTAATGGATTGCTTTGTCATGCCAAGGTCCCTACATAACCAAAAAAAATAAACATTGTAAAAAGCACAGGAAATGATAAGTGTGGTCTATTAACTCTGCTCCTTCAACGATCACTAGAAAAGACCCAGAACCAAATCAGGTTTATTATCTTTCACACAGTTGAACTTCATAATTTCTTTCAGGTTACCAATTGAAGAGTGAGGTGAATTAATTTTGAAGATAGTCTGAAAGCTTTAATGTTTTCTTACATGACATTATTTTAGTAACCACTTGATGCTCTATCTTGGCAAAACTGGCTTAGGATTTTAAATTACAAGTAAAAAGAAACACAACAAAACTCAAAGAAAAAGTCATAAGTGTATTTTAATTTGTTGAGTGTCTTGTACTAGGCTATGACCCGAGTGCAGTCAGGCTGATTAGCAGTGACAGCATGTCGGAGGTCATTACCATTAAACATACCTCAGTGAGCAATTTAATGGAGTTGTTATTTTACCACTAGCAGCTTTCACAATTGGGTTTAAGGATCAATAGCAACAAACTCAGGATTAAATCTGAGCACCCTCTGCCGGTCAGCAACGAAGCGCCCGAGTCGAGCAATTTTGCACCATCTATCAATCCCGACTTTTACATATTGATGCAGCACACAGTGCCACTGACAACTACTACAAAAAACAGCAACAACTGGGCATCCTTAAACAGGTAGGGTTTATCCCATAAAGACATTGCACTGATTTTTTTTAACTGGGGAGCTACCACTTCAGACTAGCCCATTTTCAAAAAACAGCTCTTAAATGTTTGCATGTGTTCTACGGGCATACATATGTACACAGGTATATGTAAAACACACATGAATTTATATCTACATATCTGCATATACAGATATGTACACAAATATTTGCTTAAATGCCTTCTTTCACAAACTGGCCTGCCCCTGCTTTTCCATTTTCTTACTCATGTAAGGAAGATATATTTTTTAACCACTCTGAGTATATTCTACAAATATTCAGTCTATATGGAAGCACATATCTATAAAGCAGGCCACCTTTTATGCATCCCAAGTGAAGCCTACAGACATCCATTATGAAAGGGCTAGGTCAGCAGCATTTATCTCTTCTCTCTCCAAGGAGAGATGCCAAATAAAGCAAATTTGTGCAGAAGGTACTATGTGGGCTGCTTGCAGCTGCTCACTTTCTTTAAAAAAAAAAAAAAAAAAAAGAAAGAATTATCTGAATGAAGCCTCCTCCTTCATCAGGCTTTCAATAAATATAGTTCTACAGCGTGTTAGGAATTTAACACGTGCTATAGCTTCCGAACAGCAATGCCATGTGTCCTACAAATGCACACTGTCCAATTCGGCCTTCTTTCACTTAAGCAAACGCATAAATATTCCTTTAGAGTCCTCCTGCCTAGGTTGGCAGCAAGCATAATCATTTAATATATACCCATGTGTGTAAGTGCCCAAGTGCCCAATCTCTACTTTAGGACCCCAAAAGCAGGGTCTCCTGCACAAAGCAGGGTATCACACACAGCGGCTCGTGTGGAACAAGAGTAGCTGCAAGATGGGAGAGAGAATGAAAGTGCCCAAGTGAGGACTGCAGCGTGCACCACAATAGTGCATGAACCACTCTTCAGAAAAAGTCATTACCTGCTTCCACACTACAAACTCAGCTCGTTGGCTGTTAAAAGTGTTCCGGTGTGAAAAATAAAATTACTCCAAAAACGATGATGTGACTGAATTTCAGATAATGGGGAAATTCAGTTTATTAATCATTGGGTTAATCTATTTATTCACCTTGAAAAAATTACTGATCAGGAGAAAGTCTATTAAAAGAATACAATGATTCAGCTGCCATCTTCCTCTCTTAGTAAACAATCAGAAGATGCCCCTTTGAACTCTGCATTAATAAAATTCTCATTAAACGCAAACCTGCACAATGTTGTCTTAAAGAGGCTCATTAGCTTCAAAAAATTACTCTTCTCCAAAGTTGTTTTTTTCTTTATAGGTGAAAAGGTGAATTTTCAAGCCACTAACTGCTGGGGTCTAGATCAACCAAGCAGTGCTGTACATCTGACAGTCCATCATACCTTGATTATTTGCACATAGTGCACAGATAAATCTGTGGAGAGGAGTTGTCATCCCTGTTATGGGTAGGATAATAGTAGGGAATCACAAACTCTAGCAAGGTCTGAAAGATTTCAGCCTTCTTCAAATTTCAATTTTAAGTTGTAAAGAAATTGTGAATTGTCTTTAAGAAGGAGAGGTATAAAGGGCAGGGAGGGCCACAAATGTTTCTCAGTACTTAAGCATTTTTTTTAATGGAAAGAACCTTGGAAATGGAAAACAATTCCTGATTTCTGCTCTTCTCACTTAAGTAAAAATTAGGAAAGCCAGATAAACTACAGCAACAACAAAAACCATGAGCAGGTATGCTGAGGAAGAGTGTCATAGCGAAGAGGACAGCTACTACCATAACAAGATATACAAGTGGAATCTCCCTTTAGCTGACGTTAGACAAACATGTGCCGGTGATCCTCTAGGTACTCCTCCTCATCCTCCCTCTGTACAGAAGAATGAATCAGATGACCTCTCAAACCCAGCACTGTAGAGTCCAAACAGGTCTTCATTTTAGGAGTCTCCTCATCAGCTACTCCTTCACCACAAAGGAAATCCGCCCTTGAAAAGCTGAAGACCTCTTACTTTCTAGCTGAAATGCATGCACTTCATGATTTAAGAAGCTTCTTAAGCCTCACTACATGCACAGAGATATGTGTGATTTACATTTATTATAGCTGCCACTAACAGCCCTACGATAAGGAAAAACAAAAACTTTTATTTTTGATAGCTGTTATGAGACAGATGTAAACAAAACTATGACTGACACCAATACAGGAGAAAAAAAAAAAAGTAACCCTTGCTCATAAAAATATTCAAGAATGACAAAGTTGAGAGAAAAATCCAATGTAAGATGATTTCTGTAAACTCACACTCCTCATGGCAAAGACACCCATATAGGAACAGTTTGCCAAGTCAACCCTATGGGGGGAAAAGCATGATCAACAGCGCACTGAGGCAGTGGCAGTTCATGGTAATATATCTTTGCCAGTGCATATAGCAAATAAGTCTCACAAAAATATGGTAATGCCTTAACATACTTGATTTCTTTAATGAAGACAGCAGCTGGACAGTCCTAAAAGATGCATTTTTTAAGCATATTTTCCCCAGTTCTCTTAAGGAATTCGGGCTTGCACAGAATCACGCAGATGCTACAACACATCAGAGAGTAACAACTGTGTGTGTTCAGCTGGCCTAAGCCTGCAAGGAAGCCTTAGCACCAACTCTTCCTACAGTCCCTGCGACAGAAGTGGGACAGTCAACAGCCCAGGACAAAAGGGTCTTCTCTAACTGCTGTAGAAAGCGTTAGAAGCCTGCAAGCATTCCTGGAGGAATAATCCCTGCTCATTTTCTGCTGCATGCTCTGAAACTTCTAGGATTCTAAATTCAACATTTTAAGGCCAGAAAGGACTATTATATCATCACAGACACCTGACTTCATCCAATTTCCCTGTAGAAACATTTTATTTTCATCTAAGGCATGCTCTCCACCCCACCAAAAAAAAGCATGTAGCCCTAATCAGCACTACATAGTGTAAAGCTTCAATCAGCTTCCTTATTAGCAGAAGTACCTTTGAATTTGGTTATCTTCCAACTAGCTGTTCTGAAATCTATTCGACTGAAGGACCCTTCAAATGTACTATTTTCATCACAACAAGAAAACAAACAAGGAGCTGAACTATCTCCTCTCCCCTTCAGAAACAAGGAATAAGTCAAACAAACTAAGTCTAAACTCTCTACAGGCCTTGAATCATTGAATCATCTCTAACATACACCTTACCTAATTACAGAGTGAAAACTAATGAAAAAAATAATAAAAAATAAGCTAGGTCTAATGAAAGACCAGACGAAAGCTCAGCATTCATGAGCAGTTGAGTAGAGGAGGGGAAAAAAATATTGCTACTCTATACTATCAAAAGTCTAGAAGATGCAGAATTTTCACAGGTTCCAGATAGCACTGAACATATCTGATACAGCCTGTCTCAGGTGTGGCTTGTTTGGCTTATCTTTTCTTAGTTGCAGATTGATCTTCATAAAAACAGCTATTAAGTCAACAGCCAACAAGGGAAAAAGCAAAAACCTCCCTTATGGAAACCACCAGAGGGGAGCACAAACCCTTGGTGTCCAGTTGTATCTCTTGCCAGTACAGACTTGTCTCCCTGGATATACAGATAATTCCCAGGGCAGACGCTTTGTGTCGCTTTAAATGACGTTACTTTGCCAACAACTATCTGTTCTGCTGCTTCACACAGGGAGTATTATCTGCCCACAAGCATTCATTTATGTCTGTTTGCAAAAAATAAGGATAGGAACAAAATAAATCTCTGAAACCATACGTGAGGTTATAAAGCCTACAGACCTACTAAGGGAACCTTTAAGGTAGTTTATAGACACATAAAATGCATATTGACTTGAAAGATGCCCTCAGAGAATTTACCCTGCACGATGTCTTTTATAGGGAGGAAAACAAGAACCTCGAGTCGTGTACACACTAGTAAGTTACCTGCTGCTTCATTGAAAGACATCATTCCTCTCTGAAAAGGGCACCTGTGAAGTGACTGGGCTAGCAATGGACAGACTTGATCAGTGTAAATACTCATATCTTTTATGGTTTGCTTACAAGTCAGAGCCAAATAGTAAATTCTCTCTCTCAGATTTCTTCCATTTTCCCATCAAATTGATTAAGATACATGATCCCAGTACTCCATCCTCATCAGTCCTAATATCGTGAAAGAATCCAGTACAAAAAAAAAGGAAAAAAAATATCCAGCCTCATAAACAGAGCAAAACAGATGCCCTTGAACAGACAAAAGAGGTTTAAAAGAATATTGAACTATCTTTAAATAATCAGTTTTAAACATGCAATAAAATTTGCAATGTTAACAGTGGCCTGGAATATACTTCTTATTGCTGGCTTATAGTCCTCTTTGTAGCTTCACAGAATTGCAATAGAATCACACAACAGAAAAAGAAACCCATTAGACCAACAATTGCCCTAGCAGCACAGCATTGTTCCCTACAGCACAACTTCTCTCAAGGGTGCTGTGAGGATTAATTCATTACAGCTTGTGTCATGCTTTGAAAGCACTCAGTCTACAGAAGAACTAGGAATTATTAGAGAAAGGACAATCCAACCCTAGTGACCCTGTCTTTATCTTCCCTTGGCCTTGTTTAGAGCAGCAATTTCAGCTAAGGAAAGCAAACAATTTCAAAAACAAACTCAATACAACAAATGTGAAAGTGTCATGATAAGGATGCAGTCACACTGGACAAGATCTTCAAATGGGTTAACAGCTTCTATTTCTTACCTAATATTGACTAATGCATGGGTCACCTTGCTTGCAGGCTCCTTCCACTGACCAGCATTGGTAGAAAGCCTTAGAACTGAAAGAAAAAACAACAAAAAAAAGATAGTTAACGGTGCCAGCAACATTTTTTAAATTCAAAACGTCAAAAATACTTTGTTGAGATGGCAGACTCATGCAAAAAAAGGAAATAAACAAATGAAAAAAAACATGGCTGTCTGTGGAAGAATGGCCTGGAAAAGGGAAAACTTGAGAGAAAACCTAGGGTCTAACAGAAGTTTGTGCATTCCAGCAGCTTGCTTGGGGTGATACACAGTTGCCACTTCCAGGATGGCTGGTACGCATGGACTCTGCTCCTCCACGGTTCCCTGGGCAACACAATCCGCCCTTCTCACAGCTGCAAAGGGGAGTAACGGAGAATGGAGCGGAGTGAAGGCACCGCGGCCAAACTCTGTCACACTCCCTGTGCTGGGCCGCTGATAAGCCGCACAGTAGCTGCCCAACAGGAGATATATGGGAACATGTCCAGTGCTGAGCCAGCAAGGGTGGCAAATCACTCTTTTTGGATGAACTTTGCTTGAA